>CAWUEQ010000123.1:0-240003 GCA_963921185.1 Dasysyrphus tricinctus
TTGGTCTAAACATACAATCAAATTTGTGCGTAAAATTGATTTATTTAAAATGATTTTTTTTCAAGATAAAAGAAACATTTTCGAAATTTTTGTTTAATGGGATTAAAGAAGCAAGGTGTTTAAAGTATTTTATTTTTTATTTAGTGATATTTTGATTTTGATTTCAAAAGTTGTATTAGTAAAACCCAGTAGACATTAAAGTTGATTTTTTTAATTTTTCTTTGAAGTAAAAGTAAGGTTTTAACAAAGTTCGCAACGTAACCTAAATTTAAAATTTTGTCTGAAGTATCGAGAAAGCTCCCAGCTTTTTGAAAAACATTACCTTAGCACCCACAATCACCCACTAACAGATTTATTCAGGTTTTACTACTGGTGTTTACCGTTTCTGATTTTTTTAATTTTCCCATTTTAAATGTTCCTTAGATTCAATGTACGTTTGTTTATTGTTTTAGAAGAATGTTTACGATATTTGGGCTGCAAAAACTGGCAATTCATTTGAAAAAAGTGCCATGATGGAAAATTTTAACTTTAACCACTTGAAATCGCGCATGTGACCGTTTAGCTATTCTATTAAGGGAGTGCAGATACCTCAAACAAAATTTTTGTTTTTGGTACTACCTACACCTACAAAAATTATTTATTTATGCATATAAAGTTATACTATGTTTTTATTTTTGTTGCAAAACATAATTATCTAATTAACGAAACAGTCGAAATTGTCAACATTTTATTTCAAACGTTAAAGAGTTTTGACGCTTCGTCCTTGAAACAAAAACAACAATACATTGGCAAACAAATGAACTAAAAAAAAGATATGGGCGTGTCAGTGGTGAATATTCTTTGTAATCATTTCTCATGCTGTCATTTATCATGCCTCAAAATGGCATCAAAATCGGTTGAATTGTTTGGATTTTATTGCTTGAGACTGTTCCTTAATATGAAAAAGATGTTTATGGTTCAGATTTTATTGAATTTTGACGCCTTCTCCATACAACCGAAACCATTGTGCGTCAGGTAAAACAAATTTACTTTCCAGCAACAGTTGTGGCAAAAGCAATACACTTGATTTGGCATCCCATATCAAAACCGAAGATTGTTGGAGAATAAATAATATTTATAATATTATTATAATTTGCATCTACCCAGGTAGATTTTTTGATCAAGTTTTTTTGATTTTTTAATGCAGCTTTGATTTGTTTTTAATGGTCTAGTATTTAAATTCATATTTTGAAGTTTTGTTTCAAAATGCGATCAAAGTTTGAGTGGAAAAATTTATTTTTCTTTTCAATAAATGACTCAAAAAACAAGCTAATTTTTAAAGAAAAATTAAATTGAATAATGTTTATACTCTGAATTTAAATTTATTAGACGGTTGAGTAGTTAGACAGTTTCTAAAAGTTCTCAATAGTTGGAAATATGCTTTGTTTAATTAAATAAAATGCAAAGTTTGACAAATATTGGAAAATCGATGCCGTTTTCTAAGTAAGATAACTTTAGGACAAGGGTGAACAAAAGTTTTTGAAAACTTTTTGGAATAGGACAGCTATTAAAGTTTATAAATAGCCTAGTCAAATTAGGAAATCAAATCGCATTTTTCGATGGACAACATTTTTTTTATGGAATCTGTTTGGCTACGTCTCCTGATAATAAAAACGAGTTTTTGGGATTTTTGAGGTTAGGGAAGACCCGCCATCTTGAAAAAGAGATTGGTTTTCTTTTCATGCAATAACTCGCTTGCATTTTATTTTACAACAAAACGTCCTACTACAATCTTGTAGAAGATAAAATTACCTATAAAATAAGCTATTAACGACCTCTGTAGGTGGTTTCATTTTTGAGATATAACGGGCCAATGTTCCCCTATGGGTTGTGTTTTGGGGGTGGTATGACTTTTCTTAAGTTTTCTAGGTAACCGTTGATTTTTTTGGATGATGCTCTTAGAATCATTTTCAGTTCTTGTATCGACCTATAAAATGAGCCGTCGATCGATATCATCGGTCACGAATTGTGCGCGTTATCCAATTCATAGGATCACACTTTTTGAGTAAGGAGAAAAACATAAATATATTTTTTTTTTCGAAAATGTTTATCCGGTTAATCGTACAAAAAAACTATTACTTAAAATGTTGTCCATAGTAATGATAACAATTTAACATACATGGTACGTGGAGTTGCATCCGCACAACCAGGCGCGGATCCAGGATTTCGTTCAGGGGGGGGGGCAATTTTCGCAAACTTCCAAAATCTTGATGAGGTCTACAGAAAATTTGAGTACACTTCATACCGCTCTACACGCCTGGTCACACAAAGCAATGTGAGTTGATGAGTTCGAAATTTGAAGAAAGCAAATAAACTCTTTCATAACTGCCACAGTTCTCAAACAGAGGGTACTCTGAACTTTGTGAAATGAATTTTTGCGGTTTGTAGCTATAGCGTGGTGTCCTTACAGCGGTTTTGAGTTCCCTCTGGATCTGCGTAACTCTAGAATTATGTTCGGAAAACATAATCGTACAGTGGTATGTTCCTATTCAGCTACCAACCTAACCTAACCTTGCTTGTTTTCGAGAACGTCATCAGCGTCAAAAATGCGTTTTGCCGAATGTTCTCAAACGCAAACTGCAAGAGTCTGCTGTTAGAAAAGGCAAATTCAAGTTTTACTGCATAAGCATTGTGTTCGATAATGCAGTTAGCTAAAGTCACATGTTCGAATACATCATGTGTGGTGCAATTCTGCAGTCAAAAATCAAATTGGAAACAAAAATATTGAGAAGCCGGAGAACGTGTTCATAAACGTCAAATGCGTTTGCAATAAAATTGAAGGACGATAATAAAAAAGATTTTGTGCAAGCAAAACCATTGCATTAATTTGACAATATCTGTATTTTAGTTGAACTAAAATTATAGATCGAAACCGAGATGAACCGTATCGTTTGCACAGATGCCTTCGTCCATCGATGGAAAATACAAAGAAAATACCACTCTTTATTAAAACTTTAAGTCCGCCCTTCTCGATTGTGACTAACTTTCGTTATACATTTCATTAATAATATACTTAGCATTCGTTAAGTTTTAATAATAAATGTTTCATATAAGTTGCCAGACTCATGAAGTTCGATACAATACAATAGCAATATTTGCGTCGGAAAATGGCAATCATTTGACAATCGAATTGACGAAACAACTATCCTTTCCTTAGGTATAAAAGTTACATCCAACTTCTCTTCGGCAGTGACTGCTGTAGTCGTTTCCTGGTTTCTCTCCAATCTTCTTCATTGGATTCGCGAGTGCGAAGAGTTTCAGTAGTTTAATAATATGGAACACCGAAGTTCCCAAAACACATCCATAAAAGTGACAAAATTCTCATATCAGAAACGTATCGTATGGCTTAAACAGATGTGCAGCACGTCTGCACGCATCGCTGCGTACAGCGCCGAACTCTAAACACATGTGCATACTCTTAAGGTGCGTATCCATTTCAGAGTAAAAAGGCGGTGGGCAACTCTGAAGAAGTTCTCGAGAGTAAAACATCAAATAAGCTCACCAGAGGGGAAGACAGATTTCCTAGAGTCGCTCTCGAGAGTTTTCTAGTGTAAGTACTCCCTCAATGGGAACGCACATTTTAACATTTATCACAAAAATAACTCTATCACCCATTTAGTATGAAATTTGTTGGTATTTCTCAATAACTTTTATACATAAATGTAGATTATTATTTTAACTTTAATGAGATATCTTAATCCTGTAGATTCGAGCATTTTTAGAAATGTTTGAAGGTAATTACTCGTAAATCGACGTATTTTAAAGATTTAATTTTTTTAAATTAAAATCAACTTCAAGGTAGAAAATTTAGATGACTGCCCCTGTCGCCTCTCCCGTTACATTTTAGTATAAAAAACCACTTACTTATTTGTAGAGTAGGTTTGGAGGTTGAGCAATACCTTTTTAAAACACTATTTTCAAAGCATATTGAAAAGTGAAGTGAGTGATAAATATAAAAATATGAGTTCCCAGTGAGGGAGTACTTTCACTAGAAAACTCTCGAGAGCGACTCTAGGAAATTTGTCTTCCCCTCTTGTGAGCTTATTTCATGACTGTGTCTGTGTCCACTTTCGAGTTTTACTCTCGAAATCTTCTTCAGAGCTGCTCACCGCCTTTTACTCTGAAATGGATACACACCTTAAGAGTATGCACATGTGTTTCGAGTTCGGCACTGTACGCAGCAATGCGTGCAGACGTGCTGCACATCAAAAGCCGAAGATATAAGCTTTCCACTCAGTCCATTTGAAGGCGCTGTTTGTGCATAGCGGAACTTTTCTTAACTTAAGAGTGTTCCGGACTGAAATGGTGATTTCATGAAAAAGATTGTGAAGCGTGTACTTGTCCGATCAAACCGATTAAGGTGTTTATGGACAGATAAATTTTTTTTCTAGGACATCATTGGAAATTTTTTTTATTTTTGTGCTCTCGTTTTTGGTAAAAGCTTCTAAGAAAACGAGAAAATGGCAAAAATGGCTGTTTTTCAAAGCAAATGTAGCTTACACTATACCATTTTATGAAAAACAATGTTTGATAACATAAAATTCCATATTTTTATTATGCCACTATTGGAGAAAATTTTTAATTTTGTACCTAGTAAAAATTTTAATAATACAAAATAAAAATGCTGCTAAATTTTCAAAAACATTTTTGACAATAAATTTTTTATACCTAACGGTATTTTTTTAACAATTTTTTTTTGCAGTGGATATAAATTCAATTTATTTTTAACAATTTTCACTAATTATATAATCATAATTGTATCATCTGATATTGAAATTTTTAATTCTTAATTCTTAAAAGCCACTTTTTGACAGAAAATTTATGTAAAGGAGAATAGGACAAAACGGTCTACAGAACCAATAACGACGAGACATATATCGTTCGAAAGGTATTTTTATGAACTACAATAGTTAATATGAGGGCTTACTTCAAATTGCTGTGTGAAAAAAGTTATTCGCTAAATAGAATTGTGTTCTGGTGCATTCTAGTATGAATAAAATATATTTAGTATGGGTAAAATTTATGAAAACTGGTCAAGCAAATAACAACAATATATATGTCATTGGAAAGGTATTTCCATTACCTACAGTACCTTTAAAAGTAGTTCTATTCAAATCACTGTGTGAAAAAAGTTATTCGAAAACTTACGAATTATTGTGGTTCATTTTAGTGTGAAAAAATGCTTTTTTTTTAGTATGGGCAAAAAGTGTGATCGCAAGTTCAACCAATAGCAACGGGACGTATGTCGTTATAAAGGAAATTTTATGCACTACAATAGTTAATGAGGCATCTTATTTCAAATCACTGTGTGAAAAAAGTTATTCGCTACTTTCTACCCATGCTCCATAAATTTTATCTGTACCAAAATTCCCTAAAACAGAGAATAACTTTTCCACACAGCGATTTTAAATAAGTTGTTATGGAAACTATTATTGTTCATAAAAATACCTTTTCAACGACATACATATTATTGGTATTGGTAAGACCAGTTTGTATAAATTTGTTCCACGCTGAAATGTACCAAAACAAAACCTTGCTTAGTAAATAACTTTTTTCACACAGTGATTTGAAATGAACTGCCATAGTGACTATTGTAGCGCATAAAAATACCTTTCCAACGACATACGACTCGTTTTTATTGGTTCCTAGACCACCTTCCATACAGTTTTGCCGATTGTCCTTTAGAAGTTAAAACTCGTTACTTTTACAAAATGCTTTTTTTAGTACAATAAAACGCCTACTAGTGACCAATTAGTAAAAATAAAAAGTTTTATATAACAAAGTATTTGATAAAAATGAAAAAAACCGGTCTTATATACGCAAAAAAAAAGTTAGCAAATGACTGATTTTGTTCAGTTCGGAACATTCTTGGTCAGCCAGCGGCCAACGAACAACCACGCATTGCTGCAACGCTGCGCTGCCAAGAAAAATTTTTATAAACGTATAACAAAATAACCTTTCTTTTTGATTAAATTTTATTAAAGTCATATTTTATGCTTCGTTCGTTCTTGCCCAGGGGGGGGGGCAATTGCACCCATTGCCCCCCCCCCTTGTATCCGCGCCTGCGCACAACACAGAAAGTTGTAAATAAGCCGGAAAACTTAAGACACCTACATTTCTTGTTGTTGAAAACTGAGTTATCTTTTTTCGATCCAAATGTAAACCGAAGGTATTGCATGCGATTTCACAGGTGTTGCCTTAAAAAAAAAACTCAACAAGATTTCAAATTTATTGATTGGTATTCATTTATAAAAATCAAAACACCAGTGCTCAGACAAAGTTTTCGCATTATATATGAATGCAAAGTACTGTAAGTATTCTCTTATCTATCAGAACATAACGAATAATGCCAGTTTAAACTCTCTGATCTTATGAAAAAAATTCAAACTCCTCAAATTCCAGATTTACGCACAATAACAGATCAGTTGCAGGAAAAATATGGTAATAAACTTTTCATTTTTGCCGAGAAAGGGCGCGAAACGTTTTTATGTTTTGTTGATCACAGTCGCGAAATTTTTGAAAAATCTTTTGAAAATACAAACTTTGAGCAAGATGTAGATACAAAAATGAAAAAAAGTTTTTGAAGCTGACGATATTATCTACAACGATATTTGTTTGCAATTTTATAATGTTGATTAGATACTACCAGCAACCAGACAATTTTCTTAATAATGTTGACAATGCTGTTCCTCGTTATCTGAAATCTTTCATGTCGCGTATCATTACTGAACATAAGAAAGGATCCTTTTACAGCTGGGAACGAAAATGTACAAGCATCTGTCACGCTATCATCAGTCAAGTTCCTGCAAGGTCGTTTATTTCTCCATTGCAAGTCGGCGTGGGAGCTCTTCTTTTCAAAAAGTTCGGATCAACAAATGTGATCGAAGTTCTTTCATCGTTGGACTTTTCTGCATCATACAACAAAATTAAAAATTTGAGGCTTCTTATATTTTGCGTCCGCAGCTATCCATTTCTTCGACTGGATTTTTCACAGTTTGTCTTCGATAACAGCGACTTCAACACTAACACGACTGATGGAAGGGGTACTTTTCATGCAATGGGTGGTATTCGTTGTGTGACTCCAGGCAGTTCAGTTCAGTCAGATGGTGGCAGGGGAAAAGTTCTTCATGGCGCTCTATGGTGGAGGAAAGACAACTTCAATTGACGAATTTCGTTATAAAAAATTTACGAAGTCCGTGGCAAACATGAAAAAATAATTTATGTTCACTTCCCCCCACAAAAGATGCGCTACGACAGCATATATTTCTGACTTATCACCAGGTACAAACGTGGCTAGGAAACGACCAGGATCCGGAAAAGTGGGGTTGGAGAAAAAATACAAAAATGTATGTTCCTGTGATGACCACCAAGGAACCAGCTCCTCCCGAAATAATGAAGGTTATTTCTTGTTCCTGTGCATCAAGATGTGGAGTGGCTTGTGGATGTCGCAAAGCGGGTTTAAAATGTTCCACCGCACTAAGGAGCATTTTACCTCAAAAACCGGACAAAATTGAAAAAATCAATCTATTTTGGAAGCCCCCAAATTTGGGTTTGCTTGTAGCTGATTAACCGTATTATCATAAACCAGTCTCAAAGTTGACCCCTACCACGCCACCTCTTCGGACAGCTAGTCAGAATCTAGGCCAATTTATTAGGCACGCCTGCATTTGCAATGCGCTCTATTTTCACCAATTTGAAGTTTGTGTTTTATGTTTTTTGAAGTGAGTTGAAAAAATTTTTATCAATGAACGTTAGAGACCATGGTGTATATTTAATTTCAACGTTTGATTTATTTGATTTCATCGACTAATTTCTATGTTCTTGGGCAAACATTGATTCATCAAAAAGTCGAGAAGTTTATGTATTTTTTTTACAGTTAAGTGTTTTTGTTATATTGCCGGGTGCTGTCGGGTACTAAATTTATTTTTAAAGCAAACTATAGGTTATCAGTGTTTTGTACAATCCAAAACATTTTCCTCATATTTCCTCCTCTTTGAGAAAAAAATTATTTAAAATTGCCGTTTTTTCCAGTCTATTATTTTTGAACAATTTTTTTTTTATTATTATTCGAAGTTGTTTTAAAATTTTTTGTATGCAATATGGCAAACCAAACATTCAACCTTCGATTACAAAAAAAATTGATTTGATTTTTACCTTTTTTGGTCAAAAATGTAATAGTAGTTTCACCTTTCACACATATCTGAGCCCATGGGTAGAAAAATTTTTAGAAAAACCCACAATTATTAATTTCTGTTTTAAAGAATGGAAATGCTTTAAAACGGTATAAATTTAAATTTCAGATGAAGATTATGTCATAAAGACAAAGAAATTATTTTGACCAGTTTTTTCATGCAAATGCTCCTATGTGCACCGTCTGTGCACACGCACTGCAGCGGTGAAACTTGCAGCAACATCCCCAAATGTATTACAATTGCTGAAGATTATTGCGAAGATGAAAGTACCCTGCTCTTGCAGATTCATAACGATGAAATGACACCAAACGAAACGATTTTTGAAGCTGATGTATGCGTTGATGAAATGCTACCAAGACCAGTGTTGTCACTTCCAGTTTTAAAAAAGTGGTAGATAAGTCTAAAAAATAGTGGTAGATCCCGATTTTTAGTGGTAGATTTTAATTTCCAAAAATTAAATGAGGAAAAATTTATTTAAGTCAAAGAGAACCAAAATTCATCGAAGTATATGGGTGATTCTACAAAAAGCGGAAGAAAATGAAGATATTTTTGGAAGCAAATGGACTATCTCTAGTTGATTTGGAGCTTCCTTTCACATAATTGAAAGCGGCCAGTCAGAAAAATAAAAAAAGGCAATTTTATCGACATTTTTTAAAAACATGTATTTAGAGGACTAAGATTTGTTTTTTAAATTTGAAGTTAATTTTTTTGAAAATCGTACCCCTTGCCTATTGGGAGAGATATAGTCACCTGTATAAATATTTTTTTACAAATCTAAGCCACATTGATAATAAGAGCAAGTTTGTATTAACAAGTAGGTATTTTCAAGGAAAAGTAGCATTAACTGAACACTTTTGGGGTCTTTTGATAGACAGTTAGCGGTAAAAGTGCAAGGGGACTGGGGCCAGGAGACTGAGTGTTTTCAAAGTTTTTGCGCCAAACAAAAACATAGTTACGCATTGTACGAAAAAATTAAAAAAAATTATATTATTAATGGTTTTACTTAGCCATATAATAATGCTAGAAAATATGCCTACTTATATATATTTGTATCCTGTAAATACTCATCAGAGGACTGAGAAACTGAACGGACAATCCAAGACCTGTAGGTAGCACAAATGCCTTCTTAACAAATACAATAGCGAATGGAAGTGAGACACGGATACTGTTTTATTTTCACCAGACTTAATGCTTTACGCTACCAAATCTGAAACTTCGATAGTTTTCAAAATTAACGATATTTTCGCCTGTGAAGTGGTATGTACTAAAAATGTTTTTGTATAATAAAACGATTTCTTATTTAACGTCATAATTGAGGGCTTATTTTGGTTTTGAAACTAAAATAAGAGAACTGCAATAATTTTTCCTTTAGAAAACGGGCAGGGGACTGAGAATCAGACACTTTGAAGAATTTTTTTAGTAATGAAAATATATCGGATCTTAATAATTTTGTCTGGGATATCAATAAGAACTATAATTATAAAAATATATACCTTTTAAAATTTTTAATATAATCAATAGATTTAGGGTTAATCGTTAATCACTTGGTGGAAATTAATCTTAGACATTTTAAAAAGATTTAAAGAAACACTTGTTTTTTCCACAAATTTAATAATTTGATTTATAAGTTTCGCCAACGCGTTTCGTCTTAGTTAGGACTTTATCAGGGCACTCCTGTCCCGCGTTGGCAAAACTTATTAATAACATTATTACATTTGTGGAAAAAAAAACAATTGTTTCTTAAAATCTTTTTTAAAATGACTTTTAAAAATATTAAAAAGGCAGGTTTTCTTTTATTATTAAAATTTAAATCATGTTTTGTGCATCACAATTTGTAAGCAAGTTGACAAAGAACATTTAATTCATTAGTTTAATATATGTACCTATTTGATAAGATCAAAGAAAAACAATTTTTAGTAAGTTTAGTTCTATTATTTCTGAATCTATTTCTTCACTGAAGCTTTGAATGTGGTGATCAAATTTCAAACCAAAAAATATATCAGGAAAGCGTATCATGAATTGCTCCTAGGGCACAGCACACACGTTGCGATGTCGTCGAGGAGGGTAGCGATAGAAGTTTCCCTTTTTTCCCAAATTTTATAAACAAAGTTGTATGACACAAGCTTTGAAAAATTCTACTAGATTTCTATTTCGAAAAGAAATCAGCTCTAAATAATTCCAGTGGTGCATTCAGGTAAGTACATAGAGTCAAAAACTCACAGGAATTTTTTTTTTCTACTGAAAAATTTTGAGATTTTTTTTCATGAATGATCGGATTATCTTTGAATTTCAATTTTTGTTAGTTCTGGATGATCAAAAAGTGGTAGAATCTTTGACTTCAGTGGTAGAAGTGGTAGATTATCAAAATCTTGGAAAAAAGTGGTAGATCTACCACAATTGTGGTAAAGTGACAACACTGACCAAGACCTTCAAAAATCTCAAAATATTCCCCTTAATATTATTTGTCTCCCCTTCAAATACTTTCACAGGGAAACTTAATGTAAAATACACTTTACCTCTTTTTTTTTTTTCATTTTTTCAAATTATTCTGTTAATAAAAAACAATCAATAAATTTGAAATTCAATGAAGTTTTTCTTCGTAGTACCTAAGAAACCGCATGCAATACCTTTTACATTTGGATTGAAAAAAGATAACTCAGTTTTAAATAACAAAAAATGTAGGTGTCTTAAGTTTCCTGGCTGCCTTACAACCTTCTGTGTGGTGCGGATGCAACTCCACGTACCATGTATGTTAAATTGTTATCATTACTATGGACAACATTTTAAGTAATAGTTTTTTTGTACGATTCACCAGATAAACATTTTCGAAAAAAATATATTTGTGTTTTTCTCCTTACTCATAAAGTGTGATCCTATGAATTGGATAACGCGTACAATTCGTGGCCGATGATATCGATAGATGGATCATTTTATAGGTCGATACAAGAACTGAAAATGATTCTAAGAGCATCATCCAAAAAAAATCAACGGTTACCTAGAAAACTCAAGAAAAGTCATACCACCACCAAAACACAACCCATAGGGGAATATTGGCCCGTTATATCTCAAAAATGAAAACACCTACAGAGGTCGTTGAAAACTTATTTTATAGGTAATTTTATCTTCTACAAGATTATAGTAGGACGTTTTGTTGTAAAATAAAATGCAAGCGAGTTATTGCATAAAAACAAAACCAATCTCTTTTTCAAGATGGCGGGTCTTCCCTAACCTCAAAAATCCCAAAAACTCGTTTTTATGATCAGGAGACGTAGCCAAACAGAATCCATAAAAAAAAATTTGTCCATCGAAAAATGCGATTTGATGCCCTTTTTTTGACTAATTTGACTGGGCTAAAATACGACCGTATAACTCTTTTTTCGACTAAGGTGATGGATAACATATACTATGTCAACTTCAAAAGGCGGTTTGCAAATATTCTATGGGTCCATTTATAAGTAGCTTTTGTCAAATTATATATGAGTACTGCAGACAAATTTTATAAATAACTTTTAAGATGTTTTAAAATAAATTCAATAGCACTGAGTGCCGAAGTCTAGATTGTGAAAAAATATGTTCGAATTAAAGAACTATGAAATAAACCTTTATAATTAAAAAAAAAAACATATGGATATTTTCAAATGTATATACAAACTGCAACAGGCCCATGGGCGCCCGCAGGGGGGGTCAGAGGGGGCATTTGTCCCCCCCCCTAGAATATCAAGTCTTTACTTTTGTTCTTTACATTCATTTTATTTTAATGCCCAGTACTACGATCTGGTTCAATTTTTAGAATAAGAAAAGTAAATTGTAGGTATCCTACCAACCTACCACTAATGCAATTCAATTTTTGTCACTCAATAAATCGAATATCCAACAAATAAATTGTTTTTTTGCCTCTCATGAAATTAGTATGTTATCGGTTATCTACTCAAGCCGTAAGCAGGGATGGGACTTTTTGAAAAAATGTCCGAAGTAGATTTGAAAAAAAAACGCAGTAGATTCACCTTTTTCGCAGTAGATTTTTACATTGTCGAAAAATAAATAAAAAATAACATGAATAAACATCAATGATTTAAAATAATAAAATAAATATTCATTTCTCTTTAAAAAACATAACAAAACAAAAATTCAAACATTTATATTCATTTCAGTCTTAACATTATTTCAAAAGCAAGATTTTCAATGTTTTTTTTTTAACTGCCCGTTATCGACCGAAAACTTATTAAAGTGGTCTATATGACCGGCGGCGGAAGGCTCCCAACAATCAATATCAACGTCACCCATTTCCTTACACAGAATAACATTTTTAAAAAGTGTTTGTATTTAATTTGTTTTGTTCTGCTGCGGCACACTATTTTTTCTCCTAAATCGTTTTCTTCGTTACCTATTTAGTTTGACCCAAAAAGCAGTTATGTCACCCGCATGATAATATAGAATAGGATAAATTCCATCAAGAAGAATGAGTTTGACTGCATTCAGTAATAGAATTATACAAATATTTTGTGGATCACATTTACATTTATTGAATGATTTTTTTTTCTTAAAACCAAAAGTGCAGTAGATTTTATTTAACGGCAGTAGATTTATTTTTCGAACAAAATGCAGTAGATCTACTGCAATTGCAGTAAAGTCACAACCCTGCCGTAAGAGCATTAGGTATTTGAAAAAAGTGTGCTACAGAGATTTTGTAGGGAAGCACCAAGAAGACTACAAGTTCTCTTGCGAGAAAAAGAATAAATCCAATATTTCATACAAGGTCTTATTTTGTAAGTCTATTTTATAAGTTTTTGTCGGGTTACGTACAAATGACCGACAAAAACAAATGTCGACTTTTATCGACTTTTCTGTAAGTTGAATTACCGACTTTGTTTTTACCGGCTTATTGAAATGTAAACAGTCTGAAATCTCGATTTGACATAAAGTCGACTGCCCGGATAGAAGTCGAGAAAAATATCGTCTTGTCCGTATTTTTCAAGACCGTGCTTGAAAACATCATTCCCTTAACTATGATCTGACCAAAATTTCGACTTTCAAAATGTCGACTGTTGAAGTCTCGATTCATTAAATCTCGATCACTGCCGACATTTTGAAAATCAACATTTTAAAAAGTCGGTCAAATTTGGGTCTATATTTTGATCTTTCGGTCTTTTAACCAGGCGAAATTATTTTTGTCGAGATTTTAAAAGTCGATCTTACGGAGTCGATATTTAAAAAGTCGACACATCGTACCCAATCCTTTTTCTCTTATAAATTAAAGCAGTCGTGAAAATTATGTACACTTCTATAGTCGTGGGTCCACTGGACCCAGCTATGTTAATAAAAATTAAAGTATGAATTGTTTTTTTTTTTCTGCCGAACTTTAAGAATGATCACGGTTATTGTTTTAAGAAAAAATCAACAATAGCCCTGTTTTTAAGTGCACATTTATCTTCGCTTACAAAAAAGTTGCATGTTAAATACCACAACAATTTGGTATAACTCCGTATTGTTGTTGTATTTAATTTTTAATTTGCAATGAAAACAATAGGTCGCAATTCGCCTGTCCTAAAAATATATCATTTAAAAAATACATATACATATGTAAAATAGTAAACAAATTAAAATCTTAAGAAACATTTGTCCTAGACCAGTGTTTTTCAAACTTTTTGAGTACTCGACCCCTTTGTTGGTAAAAACATTCTTGTGACCCCCACATTCATAATAATACTTTGTCAGTTATTTGAAAAGCGATATGAATCGAACCCATCAAAATCTTTTTCAAACAGAGCTCAGATGGTTGTCAAAAGGTAAGGTATTTTTAGATTTAGACCCAAAGAATGCAACCTCGAGGGTAATCGTGTAAGCCGAAATTGAATTTCATCCCTCCCTAGATAAGCTCTTCGGATCCCATATCACGGAATCTGAGATCATTTGAGTTTATAGTTCACCCTGCTCTGTTAAAAAAAAACGTTTTTCACTTAGAATTTAAAATTTTTTAAACGGTCTGGAAGGGCAAACTAAACACGCAAATGGTCTCGGACTCCGCGATATGTGATCCGTGGACGTGGAGCTTATCTAGGGAAGGGTGAAAACGAACTTCGGCTAACGCGATTACGCTCGAAATTGCATTCAAACTTCATTTTCTGCTATCACTCACACCCGAAATCTGCTACGGGCTCTCGGTCTAGTTGACACGAGTTCTGGGATTGAAAGCTGAATAATTGATGTTTGTACAAGATTCAAAATCGGGATAGTCAAATCATTTTTATGTCCTCACTCAGCTTTTAAAATTATCATTTCTCGTTGATCTTTTTGCCCACTTAAACATCTTGATTCAACTCCAAGGGAGACAAGAAAACATTTTGACTACAAAAGACAAAATCAGAGGACTCCTCGCAAAACTTCGTTTGCGTTCAGAATATTTGCAAACAAAATTTATGATTTTTTTCCCTGGGCTCAGAAAATTCTCGACGAAATTTCTTCATCCATGCCATGACATTAAGCACTCACATTTCTCTCATAAGAGTTTTCATTATTAGGAGAAAAAACTATTAATAGAATAGAACTCTATTCTGAAGGTGGAAATGGACAGAGATAGATACTCAATCCTTTTTTGAATAATATCATTCCATCTGGCCGATTTTCCATCGGTAAAGATGATTTCTGAATTCAATGTAAAAACCATTGATAATTTCTGGATAAGAAGAAGAGAAGAGGAAAATATCTAGAGCTGGCAAAGGAGGCTTTAACATTGTTAGTGCCATTCACCTCTTCATACCTATTATGAACTCACGTTATCTTCCTTCAATAGGTAAATGGTTTAATTGTTAACACCTCAAAGATACAACCAAGTTTTGAACATTTAATAAAAGAAAACCTTTTTCAGTAGGTACTTTGTACCTACACCCAAAAAAATAATTGGTATATACAACTAAAAATGTCGTTTATTTGACGAAACTTTCGTGGTGCAAAACAACGAAAGTTTATCGTCAATTGTACAAAAAGGTTTTCGTAAACTGTACGAATATCAAACCGATGAAAAAATCACCGGCATTCGTAGATATTACGAAGCATTTGTGTTTTGTACAAATATCGAATAAAAAAACTTTAGTAGATTGTGCAGTGTATTTTGTAAGTATTTGTGCATTCTACGAAATTTTTGTATTTCAATCTTCTTATTGGACGAATTCACTCGTACATTTTACGAACAGTTTGTAGTTTTGAAAAATATGGGGATACAAATTCAGTATAATACACGAAATGTTGTTTTAATATTTTGTGTATTCTACGAAATGTTTGAATGCAACGAATGCATTCGTTAATTTTACGAAATGTTTGTATTTCTGTAAAATTTTAGAAAAAAATTAGTAGAATACACGAAATGTTTTTTTAATATTTTGTGTAT
The DNA here is from genome assembly GCA_963921185.1 of Dasysyrphus tricinctus. Lineage (NCBI taxonomy): Eukaryota > Metazoa > Arthropoda > Insecta > Diptera > Syrphidae > Dasysyrphus > Dasysyrphus tricinctus. Next base: position 15,616 of record CAWUEQ010000123.1, read on the forward strand.
TCTACGAAATGTTTGAATGGAACGAATGCATTCGTTAAATTCACGAAATTTTTGCGTTTCTGCAAAATTTTGGAAAAAAAATTAGTAGAATACACGAAATGTTGTTTTAATATTTTGTGTATTCTACGAAATGTTTGAATGGAACGAATGCATTCGTTAAATTCACGAAATTTTTGCGTTTCTGCAAAATTTTGGAAAAAAAAATTAGTAGAATACACGAAATGTTGTTTTAATATTTTGTGTATTCTACGAAATGTTTGAATGGAACGAATGCATTCGTTAATTTTACGAAATGTTTGTATTTCTGCAAAATTTTAGAAAAAAATTAGTGAATACACGAAATGTTGTTTTAATATTTTGTGTATTCTACGAAATGTTTGAATGGAACGAATGCATTCGTTAAATTCACGAAATTTTTGTGTTTCTGCAAAATTTTGGAAAAAAAATTTGTAGAATACACGAAATGTTGTTTTAATATTTTGTGTATTCTACGAAATATTTGAATGGAACGAATGCATTCGTTGATTTTACGAAATTTTTGTATTTCTGCAAAATTTTAGAAAAAAGTTTAGCAGGATACACGAAATGCATTCGTTAATTTTACGAAATTTTTGTATTACAGCAAAATTTTTAAAAATTTTAGATGAATACACGAAATGTTTGTTTCAATATTTTGTGTATTCTAAGAAATTTTTGGATGGGACGATTTCATTGGTAAATCTTACAAAATAAATACATATTTGTGTGTTTGCTATATTTTGGAAAAAATTTTACGAAATTTTTTATTTCTGCAAAATTTTAGAAAAAAACTTAGTATAACATGTACACGAAATATTTTTCAATTGTTTGTGTATTAAACGATATTTTTGGATTTAACGCAATTTTTGGCAAACAATTTGCTCAATATACAAAATATTTTTTCATTTTTTGGGGTGTTTCTACAGAAACCATTTGATGGGACGCATGCAAGTGGAATGAATGTAAAAAAATATTGTCTATAACTTTTTGTTTTTTTTTTTCCAAAGAATGTACCATATCAATAGTAAATACGCAGACATTTTTATTATTCAAAATCCTTACATCTGCTTTAGAAAACAGTTTTTCCTTGACTAACGGTTGTATGGAAGAAATATTTTTTTCAGACATCAAAACAAACATTCGCTTACCTGAAACCCTTAAAAAACCGTTAGTTCCAACTTTGAAGAAAATAGATTAAGCGGTTAAGGCTGTAAGTCGATTGTCGATGTAGAGACAGCGAAACATACAAATAAACAGACTTGCAGATATAATGCAGGCCCCACTGTTCCCTATTAAATTATTATCACAACGTCACCTTTCTATCTAAACCTCGTAACTCCACAATGAAGAATGGCTCAGGAAGCATATCCAGAAGTTGCCTTCCTTATAGTAGAAGTAAAACAAAAATGCACGTATACGCCATAGTGACCATATGTGTTTTAATTCACACCCACTGTTGTCTATTAAGTTATTATCATTATGTTACCTATCTGCTTTCTACCAAACCTCGTAACTTCATAATGAAGAATGGCTCAGGAGGCATATCTAAAAGTTGCCTTCCTTATAGTAGAAGTAAAACAAAAAAGCAGTATGTATACGCCACAGTGACAACTTTTTGTATGTTTTGGTCGTTTTGATTTCTGTATAGCTTTGGCGTCTTTATTAATTGAGGCCCTTTGTAAGTAATGAATGAAAAAAAAGAAACATATATTTTATAAATTTAAGTTTATTTGATAAAAATATATTCATTACTAAATAAAAATTTACAGATATTTTTATATTTAAAGTTTGAAAAACATTGAATTTCATATAGTATATGTATCTTTATTTTATAAATTTAAGTTTGTTGGATACAAATTTATTCATTAGTAAAATTAAAATTTTACAGAAATTATTATATTTTAAATTTAAAAATACTGAATTTCATTTACTATATTTATATATCTTTTAAAAATTAAAGTTTGTTGGATAAAAATATATTTACTATTAAAATAAAAATTTTACAGTAATTTTTTATTTGAAATTTAAAAATACCGAATTTCATAGAGTATATGTAGTATTATTTCTAGTTAAAAGCTCTTGTAATATTGCTTAGGTCATCATATTAATGTTATGTTTTTCTTGTTCGTTCTTCGCCACTACATATTGAAAAAAATGCTGTTTAAAATTGTGCGATTTAAAAGATTAGAGACACTTAATTATGTTTTATTTCGTTAATTCATTTATGTGTTGCAGGTTTGGTTTTTTCCAACCCACAAGACATCTATGGAAAAGCTATAAAAAAAGAATTGTGTTCCCTTGTCCCAGATCCAGACCCACCTCCAGAATCTCCTCCTTCACACACTACTCCATCGGAACGACCACCAAAAAAATCTTTGGAAATGTTATTTAAAAAAAATGGTGTTCCTTTGTCTCAGTTCCAGACCCACCCCAAGAATCTCCTACGTCCTCCATCGGAACCACCACCAAACAAAAATCTATAGAAAAGTTATTAAAAAAACATAATGGTGTTATTATTGAACTTTTTTTGTTGTAAATTAGTTGTGTAAGAAAAGAAAAATCTGCAAAAATTGGACATATGTATAGATATGTATGTAGGTATATCTCACATATTTTTTTTAACACAAAAATCTCGTCAAGTTGCAAAAGTTATATGTTATGTAGATGTTATTTTGTTTGAAAACTTATTTACCACCCAAACAGCTGCAATGAGTTGTGCAGTTGGCTTATCTTATTTTTTACAAAGAAGTGCTAGACAGGTAGTAAGAGTCAGAGCAAAAATAGTAGATTCATGATGCAATTTAATACTGAACTGATTTTCTTGATGGAATATGTTTAGAGATGTCCCCGAATACAAATCTATGTTGGCGGGGCGGGAGGGTGCGAGCGTCAGCCGCCATCTTGGAAAATGCGTTTTAAAATATCTCATGAACGGTGCATCGTACGTCAAAAATAGCATGTTTTTTTTAAAGCTTATACATATTCCATTCTTTTATTTGTTTTTTTTTAATCAAGTTGTTTTCGGGAAGAATTTTTGAGAAATTTTATTTAGTCAATATTTTTGGAAAAAAGTATGATTTTTTTTTTTAAGTTGATTGTTTTCAAAAATACATTAACTTTTCACGAAAACAACTTGATATAAAAAGCAAATAAAAGAATGGAATTAAAGCTTTCAAAAAAAATTACTATTTTCTCGTAGGTACGATGCACAATTCATGAGATATTTGATAAAATGGGTTTTCCAAAATGGCGGCTGACGCTCGCACACTCCCGTCCCACCCACATGGATTTATATTTGGTGGACGCCCCTGAACATATTCCACCAAGAAAATCAGTTCAGGCCTAAGGTGATGAAATATATTCTTAACTATTATATACTGTAATTTACTTACCCACAAAATATGTATATAATATGTATGTTAAAAAAGGAGATTTTTAAAAATTCCAATTCCTTAAACGAGTGCACAGACAACTTTTTACTAAATTACTATCTTAATAACTGAAATTCTAAAAAGAAGTTCTAATCAATGATTTTTTAACCGACACAATTTCTAAACACAGTTAATATCGAGAGCTAAGTTAAGCCATTTATTCAATGATAAATATTTTCACGAAAACTAAAACACTTTAGTATACATATGTAATATCACGACTTTTAAAATTAAATAACCGAACACTTCCACGATCTAAACAGAAATGATGAAAAATCATACAATTCTTGTTCAGGATAACATACTCATAGCTACAGCCGAAAATATTCGCTTAGTAACATGAAAGTAAGGAAAAATAAGTACAACGATTGCTCCAATAATAATTTTACGAAATATTTGTTATTTTACGAAATAATTAGTAAAGATAAATTTAGAAAATGATACAACAGAAGGCATTTTATGTCTCTTTCCAGTTTTGTGTAGGTTTAGTAGATTGAACGAATTTTTTTGTACAAGTCAGCAAAAATTCGTGGCAAATAATTTACAAAAGTGCCTTCGTTGATTTTACAAAATGTTTGTAACACAGGTTTTTTTTTACCTTATATTCACTACGAAAAATTCGTTCAGTTTACAAAATTTCGTACATTAAACGAAAAACGTTTTTACGAAAGTATTTCGTAGTGGTTTTACGAATTTTTTTTTTGGGTGTAATGTCTTCCGACCGCGACCTCCCTAAATGTTCTTGGCGACCCCCTAGGGGGTCGCGACCCACAGTTTGAAAAACACTGTCCTAGACTATATAACATCCTCTTTAGAATTCCTGAAACAAAAACTTAAAATGTTTTCTGTAATAAATTCTGACATTGGTCAAATTACGTGAAATTAATCGCATACAAAACACACTTGCACAGAGCAAAACATACTTTTGCACTTGCCATTTAATTAAAATTTTAATTTACGCTATTTTCCTCATCGTCGCTGGAATTTTTAGCACTTAGCTATTGCTCCATCATATATCGTCTCGATTCGATGAATGACTAATTTAATTTTTCATTTTACAAATTTGAAATAGAACTCAAAAACTAAATTAGTAACAGGAACAAATATATCACGAACCCACGCGTATGCTGAAACTGACCTATGGGAGAAGCGAGCCGAACGTGTCCGTCACTCTGCACTCACTTCGGCTTATTATATGAAGATACTAAGAAGTTGGAGGGAGCTGAGGTAACCACGGCGTTTTTTACACTCGTTTAAAGGTTGAGTATGCATAGGTCCATTGAACCCACGACTGCAGTTAAGGTTTAAAAAAAAATTATTTCGATAAATAAATAATATTTTTATATATCTAACGGGTGCCTGTTAATTATGTGCCATTAAATTTTTTGCAACAATGACTTATTTAGAATTTCAATTTTTTAAAGGTAGGTACATTTTACTTCTGCCCCCCCCCCTAGCAAAAATCCTGCGGGCGCCCATGAACAGGCCGCATTACCGCTTCCGCTTAGTTGCAGCAATTTCGAAAGAAGTTTATTGGCAATGTGGCGGATAAAAACTTAGTTGAAAACTAATTTTACCCAAAACCATTCATTTGTAATATAGATGCATCGTAAGACATTGTAGCAGAGTTGAGTTTGGTAGCACTTCTAATGATTGTTAATTTGCTTTACTCTTGACGTCGTTGTCGGCTTCATTCATTAGATCTCTTTTGAACAAATTCGGGAATTAATTAAATGCTCAAGGGCACATAAATACATAGTTATTGATGAATCACTTGCACAAAAAAATTGTTTAAAGATTAGGTTTGGTTTGGACTGGTTGCCCACCTAAGCAAAAATTCCTTCCTACGCCAATGGGTATGAGGAACTCTTAGGGGTGGGTTTCTCCACCGAAAAAAAATATTGTTTCACTATATTTCGATATTTGATATGCTGCGTGAAGTTAGCGTCCCATTTTTAAAAATCGATTTTTTTGTGAAATCGAACAGAACTATTTTGGAAAACTATCAGGAACTATAGAACTCAGGTGCATGCGACAAGAACTCTAAAAAAAACTTCATATGCTGACATTTGATATGCTAACTTTACGGACACCTTAGATAGGGTCTAAGCTGGTGTTTGGAGAGAAATATGAGAGCAAAAATTTAAAGCGATCTGCGTACTTATTCTTTAACAATGAATTCATAAATTTTCTTGTTTCTTTTTTTTTTAATGATACAATATAAGGTACATATATTTTTTTTTCAAATATTGAAATAAATGATTGTTTGTTTGACTTAAATATGGACTTTTAATCCGCTTTATTAAAAAATGTATGAACTTACGTCACTTACGGACTTTTGGCCTGACTTGAATATAAAGACGCCTTAATCGAAGAAGCCTGGAACAAGATTTTACTTGATTTAATAAAAAAAAAACTAAATGACTCAATTCAAAACCGTCTTAAAGCCCTAATTACAAAAAATATTGGGCGTTCTCATTACTTATTGACAAAAAACATAACAAATAAATGTTTAAAAACAAACGAAAATTGAAATTTGGGTGTTTTTGTTAATTTTTTGAAAGATTCTTTGAGTAGCCTCAATCAAGTGACGCAACTTTTTATACACATTTTTGGTAGTTTATTCATAGAACTTGTGAAATTCCTATGGATTTTCCAAGTTACCCCTTCAACGATATCCTTTTTAATTAGACAATATGTAAACCTCTTCACGGGTATCAAACATTAACAGGAAAAATATTTCTCACAGGTAGTTTACGAAAAAAAAACATGTTTGCGAAAATAATGGCCTCAAACAAGTGACATGCAGTGCATATAGTATATCCCTCAGTTTCATTCATTGAATGTTGACTGAACGTTCACATGAATTTAAGGCATAATGGATACAAATAATAACTAATTTCTACTATATTATTTTTTTTTTCTTTCACAGAACCTTACCCGAATGTACTGCAATGAATTATCCACCTGGTTGCGTAGCCACTTGCCCCTCTACATTTAAAACCCCGTGTGCTGAACTTAAGGGGAGTGAGGTAGGTATTACTTGAATTATAAAATGTTAACTTTAAGCACAAATAATTATATACAGATGTTTCACGCTCATAGAAAAATCTGGGATATGAAACTGAAAATCTACAATTCAATGAGCTTTTAAGAAAGCTCTTTTCATGGAATTATTTTAAGATCTGGTCAAAGTGCTTTTTCTCTTTCAAATTTGTACCACAAATAATTATATATAATTATTTGTGTTTGTACCTTCTAAAATCACAACAAAAATATATTTTCTGCGATGCTTTCTCACTTTTATTTCTGTTTCTCGTTACTATTTTTTCAATCTAACATCCCGCCACAGTATTTTTTCAAGTATTCTCGTAAGGGATACCTAAATTTCTCATAGCGGGATCTTAATGGGAAAAAAGTGAGACGAGAAAAAAATGCAAGTGCAGGTGCGTTGTGTATTCCGATTGTAGGTAAGTATAACTTCTTGTGTATTCATTAAAGGAAACCAAAACAGAATTTTTCGTGTTAGTTACATAGATGTAGATACATAACATACATATGTTTATATGTAGGTATTTGAATTTATTTGCCTTTTTAAAGATTTTCTTGATTAAGTTAGGAAAAATAATATTTGTGAGTGATTCGGACTATGATGAATTTTTGTGTGATTTGATTTGATAAGATTTGTGTGTCTGCTAAAAAATGAAAGAAAGGCAATGTACCTACCTACCTAGGTATGGGAATTTTTTTATAGGTAACCTATTCTTTTTATATAAATAAACTTTATTAAATTCCAAAGATGGGCTTACAGATGGATTTGTATATAATTATTTGTTGTACTTATAGATTATACATAGGAACATAGCATAGGCGCCCGCAGGATTTTGTCCAGGGGGGGGGCAGACACCAAACCAATTTTAAGATATCGAATTTTCGAAAAAATGGGTATTCAAAAAATTTCTTTTTTAATTTTAATATGCAATATAAATAGAGCTTTTTGGTAGTTTTTATAAATAATTTCTTTTAAATGTTTCAGTCAATAATGAACTGTTAATAATTATCTAGCGTAAAATTATTTTATATTTAATAGTACACCGTACTTATTTAACCACACAGACATTTTTTTGGAAGTTTCTGTATAAAAAGCAAGGTTCATAGAACAATAAAATATCATTCGTTCACTCGTGAAAAAATCAAAAGGGAATGTTATATTTGATTCGATTAAACAAAAATTAGTTTTCACGATCGAACCAAAAATGCTAGGATGTGGGATCTATAAAATATGGTTCGTTCCTAATTTATTATGCGAGAAATATTGAAATCGTACGGGAGTACAAATACCTGGGAGTTTTAATAACGTCGAATCTGAACATGAATAAGCACCTAGATTTGAAATTAGTGGAGGCAAAACGAGCGATCTGGTCGGTATGGGAACGGTGTATAAAGAGCAAATACATTCAGCACAGCGCAAAGCAAAAGATATTCCGTTCCTTATCAACAGCAGTTCTTCTCTATGGTGCTCAAGTTTGGGGATATCGTTCTTTTGAAGCCGTGGAAAAATGTCTACGATATTTAATTAAAAGGATTTTTCGACTGCCAAGGAGTACACCTAACTATATGCTCTATCTGGAGACAGGGGCACCACCAATGATTATTGATACTCTTCAAATGCATTTAAACTATATCATCAAAGTTATGGATATGGAGGAAAAAAGGATACCAAAAATAGTTTTAACTGCGGCAGTTCAAACAAGAGGAGCTATGATAGTTGAGTGGAAGAATCTTGCCGCAATATGTGGCATTGATTTAGTCACAGTACCAAACGAGCAGCCGTCTCTATTAAAAGTAAGTTCAATGCGATATTGGAAAAGTTTGGAAGTGTTCTCTATGAAAGATTCGCAGCTGAAGCCAGTTCGCCAGAGTTTAGGAGCTAGGTACTATAGCCGTTTGAATTTCAATCTGCAGAACAAAACGTATCTACTGAATACAACCCCAGTGGATAAAATAAACATTATTTTTAAGACGAGAGGTGAATTGCTTGATCTATATTATAAATATGGCATCGTCCAGATCTGCCCTTACAATGTAGTCCTTGCAATATGAAAGAACACGAGGATACATATCACTTTATGATACGGATGAGGTGAATTTTTCCGATATTTTATTAGTTATTCTACTATTCGAGACGATAAAAAAATAAGAAATAAATAAGATTTGAAAATTCAAAACAAAAATTTCGAATTCCGAATCAAAATTTTCTTTAAAATAAGAAAATCTCCACTTTTTATTTGTAAACAAAATTTAAATATTTACTTCAACTTCATTATTCAGCCTCAACATGAACGTCATTGTTATCGGACACTTGATTCGAATCCCAAAAAAAAAAAAAAAAAACTATCACAGAATCCATCGTAGTGCAAAACTTCACACAAATTACCATCAAGAAAACATTCGGTGATAGTTTTTTTTCGGGATTGTTAAACAAATCCGATTACCATGGAATTCATGATAGGGCTGATGATCAATTAAAAATATTAATATCAGTTTAAACAGCTGACCCAAAGCAGATAAGCTTTAAATTGGAATTTTATGCTTACACAATAAAAATTTTATACATATTAACGTTTATTTCCTAAAGACTACGGTATATGTAAATATTGTACTTACTTACGTATTAAACATACTTACGTTTTTGTGTCATAAATTATTCTATAGAGAAAGGGAATTGCATACGCCTTGGCTCTCTACCAAAACGATCAATTACTTCATTGAAGAAGTTTTTTTGTTCTTTTACAAGATTTTTTATATTGTATATACATCATTGGGCCATATGCATAACCGGTAGTAAGTGCTTTTACTGGTAAATTTGTATAGTATTTACTTATTGTCATATGCATGAAACCAAAGTAAATACTGAACAACAAGTATATACTGGAGGCAAAAGTATTTACTAGTTTCCGATGAATTAGTCAGTTAAATATACTTTTAATGGTATGCATAAAAACTAGTAAGTACTTTTTATTTCCAGTATTTACTGCAAATTGTTTGTAAAAACCAACTTAAACATTTTATAGTAAATACTTTTGTATGCTGAATGCAAAAATTCACAGTCGTGAGTCAAGTCAAAGCAATCGGATCACTTTATTTCTCAGAAAAAGTGGCTCAGAAAAGTAGAAAAAGGAGACATACCAAACGAATGGCTTACAGGTGTTTGTTCTATTAAAAGTAATAATTTTCCAAGTGAATAATTCTGCAAGCTGCTCTCAAGATCGAAAATCACATGTGAACACAGTTATGAGAATAGCTAGCAAAATGGTAGACATCTCCGCGAGAAAACCTCTCAAAAGTTTCCTAATGAAATTATTCCCAAACAGACACACACATTAAGCCCATAAGTATAAATTAAAAGTGTTTACAAAAGAAAAATTGATAGAACGGTAAATTATAAAAGAAATTCAAAACACCAGCTTCCAATTCCACGTAAAGTCAGTATATACTACCAATTTCGGGTGAATCAGAAGCATTTACTTGGATGAATTCAATATTTACTACTAGTATGTGGTTACCAGTATAAACTTTAGTTTATGCATACCAAACACAGTAAATACTATAAGTTCCAGCTTCTACTAGTAGTACTAGTATTTACTTTAGCCTTTTACTGGTAGTAAGTACTTCATTTTTATGCATATGCCCCATTGTATATACATACATTGTTAAAATTCAAAGTAAAAAATGCAAGTTGCGTGGTAATGCCAGGGGGGGGGGCAAACCATGAACTCAACAAAGAAGCTGTAAAGAAAATATCCATATTTTCCAACAATATCGAAACAAAGGATATTTTCAGATACATTTGGCATGATCCAGAGCCAGGGGGGGGCAAATCATGGAGAGAAGGCAAAGTATTTGTTAAAATTCAAAGAAAAAAATGAAAAATTTCTTAGTGGTGTGGTATTGTCCAGAGCCAGGGGGGGCAACTGCCCCCCCTTGCCCCCCCTCCGGGCGCCTGTGGTACATAGGTACCTTCTGATGATGATTCACAAATTCAATGTTTGCTTAAAAAATATCAAAAATCCAGTGTTTTTAATTTTGTTTCATGCAAAAATGGTATCAAATATCTAGGCAGGTAGGATTATCTACTGTAGAAAAATAATGTTGTAAGAAAAAAAACTGCTATAATAACACTGTGTAACAAAATTTGAATTTGAAACCAGTAACATACCTACCTAGAATCCGTAGTTTGGTAGAAATATTATAACTGCTTTTAAAAATTTGCGTCTTTACGTCCACTTTACATCGACCTAGAGCTTAAACGGATGAACTGATTTCCTTCAAATTTGAAATATAATTTGTCAAAGATTGTGCTCATAAATATTCCAAAATTGAAGAAAATCGGTAAACTCGTTTGGGCTCCAGCATCCAGCTTAATGTTAAGTGGACTTAAAGACGCAAGTTTTAAAATGAAGTTACCTTAAACACTACAGATATGTCTATACTTTTCTGGTGGTTTTTGCTGAGCTCAATCCGAATCTGGTTTCGGAACTGCTCTAGTATGTTACGTTTTTGAAGTAGGTATTCCAGTATAAAATTTGAAAAATAGCTCGATTTTTCGGTAAATTTCGGGTTTTATTAGATATTTCTTAAGTGTTTTTTTTTTATAATTTTGTTATCGTTATTTTGAGGCATAAACATTTCCTTCAAATTCTTTTTTGATCTTTCAAATAGGTAGGTACTTGCATTCCGCTTCGAGAAATTGTTAGCTTTCATCTTAAATTACATATGTTATATAAAAACATGCTAATTTCATAAATTAGAAAAGAGGACTTCTAAGATATACATAAATAGACATATCTTAAAAACCTGACGTTCTTGAGCAATTATTAAAAAAAAAAAAATGTGTGAGTACCGGGACTCGCGTGGAAGATGTGTAAACATTCGTTTTCTTACCTTCAGGGTAAGGGATCGGGTCATTACCACGTATGGCAAAAATTTGGAATCTGTAATACAAGCGCTAAAACAAAATGGTTGCAAGACACAAATTACAATGAATTTACCCATTAAGAAACACCTTCCGAGAAAACTTAATGACGTCACAAAGTTGTTCCTGGATTCAAAGTTAGTGTCAAAAAGTAACTTTGAGGACATTTTTCCAACTCATCTCTTTGATACTGAGTTGAAATGGTTAAACCGTCAATAGCAGCTGAAATCACGATGTTTTCATTTTGAGTTATCTTTTGTTTGCTTCTCGATCGTTCGGTTTGGAATCGATCTCATTTTTGTAATATGTAATAGTTTAATTTTATTATCCCCCAGATCTGATCCAGTTTAGATTAGCATAATAAAACAAACAGGATCCTAGTGTGACAGGAGTGTTATATACCTATCCGATCCCCGTTTATCCTTTTGTTTCTGTACTTTTTCTCTACTCTATTCTTTATTTTCTCCCTATCTTCAACACAAAAAGCCATCTACCTGTGAGAGAAAAAACTAATTTTTGTAAAAAAGTAAAAAGGATGTATGGTCAGAATTAATTTGCAAATCGAAATCCAAAAGCAAGGTCAGATTTTGTGTTGTTTTTGTAATACATGTATGCCTATACAATCCAGATCAGATCTGGGGGAAAATATAAAGCTGATATATTTTTATTTTATTGATTTTAGCGTCGATAGTGAGTTTGGAAATTTTTTCCAGGTCCTGTGACATTTTTTATCTGATTTGATCGATTTGTAGTAAAGAAATTTGTGCAAGTAATGAATGATAAAAAAAAATGGAAATATTTTTGCTTAGATATTCAATTTTGTGCTAGAATGAAGTTAAATGAAATTTAATTTGAAAAATGTATGCATTTTCGAAGTGCTGATAAAAGTTCTTTTCAATAATGAAATCATAATTTCTTCTTGATTTTTAATTCCAAATTTATTTCGACTTTTTTTAACCCAATTTGTTTGACAGATCAGCCATATTTTTTGCTTTTGTCGTTCCTTAATGAAAAGTAACTCAAAGTAACTTTTTAAATATGACATAACACCACTTCTTTTTGACACATTAACCACAGCCAACTAGAGAAACAGAAAAGAATGCGCCACTTGGCAAATCATGTTATGACATTTCAAATCAAGAAATTGCAAATAACACTTAAAGTGCCTCTACACTATCCCACAAAGTATTAACACATGTCAGAATAAAGTGGGAAGAAATTTCATACGACTGCCAAATTTGTGTGAAGTAACTGACTTTCATATTTTCCTTCCACACTTGCATCAAAAATTAGTTTCACCATAACCTCAAACGCCCAAGTGGGATAGAAAGTGTGATGGTTTTAGAACCGATCCTAAATAATTTGATGTATTAACACACTATTATACATGATTTCTTCACACTTTTTTGACATGTGTTAATACTCAGTGGGATAGTGTGGAATGGCTATTAATATCACAAACCAAAATTGCTTCCCGCGATTGCAGAGATTAACATCAAAAGCAGCATATGGATACAAAATAATGAAATAAAAATTAAATTTCTAGAAAAAAAAGCAACAAAATCTTCACCTGGCAAGATGTATGTCAAATATCTCTGTCAAGATATGATTGCATCTTGACATCCAATCAAGATATGAAACGGAGTGACTCCATTAGATATTTAATGTCAAGACGAACATTCTGAGAGAAATTATCTACTGTGGAGTCGGGGTGTAAGGAATTCACTCCACTTAGCAAATACCAAAACCATTAGGTATAACATGAAAACTACCTTACCTATTCGAGTTTACAGAGTTCTACTTACCTACAACAAACAAAATGTTCCAAACGGAACAGTGAGCCCATATCCGTTACAGCCGATTTTCAATTTTACCATACCGAGCGCTAAGATGTTTACACATCAAAAATTCGAATTCAGGACATTAAATACATTAAAAAATATCTTTGTCCCCCATTACACGATGATTCTTTGCGTCTGACTCTTTTCGAACATAAATGAGTGCGAAAGAAATAAAAGATGAGACGGAAAAACAGTTGCCTGTGAGTCGTGGGCCAAGGCTTCCGAGTCTCTTCTTGATATCTTTTTCTTTTTAGGAATTGCCGTATTTTTCCTATACAGACACTGTAAAAACCGCTTTAAAAGTAGCACCGAATTTACAATAAAAGAGAACTGTCAATTTAGCATCAAGCATCGAGAAGAACATTTTAATAGTGCGTGATGCCTCACAGCAAGGGCGGCCCAGACTTTTGGCTAGGGGGAAGGGGGGTACACGTTCTTTAAAACTCACGGTATTGTACTAAAAATTAATTTATTCTTATTGCAAATATAGTTTAAGAGCCGTTATTGTTGGCCTTAAAACCTTAGCCCTTAAAAGACCAATTTTTCGCTTATGTCTTGTAGCACAAAGCAACTTAGTGATTTACTACTTTTTAAATGACATCCTTTACACAAAAGAGAGGTACGCATACAAAAAAAAACCTTGAATTCCAATAGTTTCTGCCAAATTCCCAGCTGGGCGAGTACAAGCAATCAAATTCTCCGGCTAAAATTAAAATAAATTAAAATTTACCTTCCTCTTTTTGAAAAAAAAAAGTCAATTTTTTCTTCAAAGTTAATTAAAGAGGGCCCAACCTCCCTTAACCCCCTTCTATAAGACTAACGAACGAAATGGAAAAAATATGTTTTTATATTTAATAAATTTTTATTTGGTGTTACACAAAATAAAGTTGACAGAAAACAAATTCTTGTTCATAAAAATAGTTAGGTATTTATTTCCACTTGTTTTAACCTAAAAGCACAAATAATTATATACAGATGTCTCACGCTCATAGAAAAATCTGGGATATGAAACTGAAAATCTACAATTCAATGAGCTTTTAAGAAAGCTCTTTTCATGGAATTATTTTAAGATCTGGTCAAAGTGCTTTTTCTCTTTTAAATTTGTACCTTCTAAAATCACAACAAAAATATATTTTCTGCGATGCTCTCTCACTTTTATTTCTGTTCTCGTTACTCTTTTTTCAATCTAACATCCCGCCACAGTATTTTTTCAAGTATTCTCGTAAGGGATAGGTATACCTATGGTTATGTACCTAAATTTCTCATAGCGGGATCGTAATGAGAAGAAAGTGAGACGAGAAAAAAATGCAAGTGCAGGTGCGTTGTGTATTCCGATTGTAGGTAAGTACAACTTCTTGTGTATTCATTAAAGGAAACCAAAACAGAATTTTTCGTATTAGTTACATAGATGTAGATACATATGTTTGTATGTAGGTATTTGAATTTATTTGCCTTTTTAAAGATTTTCTTGATTAAGTTAGGAAAAATAATATTTGTGAGTGATTCGGATTATGATGAATTTTTGTGTGATTTGATTGATAAGATTTGTGTGTCTGCTAAAAAATGAAAGAAAGGCAATGTACCTACCTACCTAGGTATGGGAATTTTTTTAAAGGTACCTTATTGTTTTTATATAAATAAACTTTATTAAATTCCAAAGATGGGTTTACAGATGGATTTGTATATAATTATTTGTTGTACTCATAGATTATACATAGGTAGGTACATAGGTACCATCTGATGATGATTCACAAATTCAGTGTTTGCTTAAAAAATATCAAAAATCCAGTGTTTTTAATTTTGTTTGATGCAAAAATGGTATCAAATATCTAGGCAGGTAGGATTATCTACTGTAGAAAAATAATGTAGGAAAAAAACTGCTATAATAACACTGTGTAACAAAATTTGAATTTGAAACCAGTAACATACCTACCTAGAATCCGTAGTTTGGTAGAAATATTAGAACTGCTTTTAAAAATTTGGGTCTTTACGTCCATTTTACATCGACCTAGCGCTTAAACGGATGAACTGATTTCCTTCAAATTTGAAATATAATTTGTCACAAATTGTGCTTATACATATTCCAAAATTGAAGAAAATCGGTAAACTCGTTTGGGCTCCAGCATCTAGCTTAATGTTAAATGGACTTAAAGACGCAAGTTTTAAAATGGAGCTACCTAGGTATATCATGGTTCTACAAAACACTATAGATATGTCTATACTTTTCTGGTGGTTTTTGCTGAGCTTAATCCGAATCTGGTTTCAGAACTGCTCTAGTATGTTACATTTTTGAAGTAGGTATTCCAGTATAAAATTTGAAAAATAGCTCGATTTTTCGGTATATTTCGGGTTTTATTAGATATTTCATAACAGCCGTATTATTGACACGATTCAAAACTAGTTTCAAGGCTTTGAACATATTGGTATTATTCAAACAAAAATTGACATCTAAAACTCGATAGACATCTGGAAATAGGGATGAGCGATTTTAATCGATATTTGCAAAATATCGATAATAAAGATTTCGATGTTTTGCAACATCGATATTAACATCCAAAAAATCGGACTAAGAAACAAACAAAAAGTTAGTACGAAAATGATTGATTCTGCTAGTAAAATCTAGATGGAGTGACTTTCATAGTTTTTAAGTCATTTGTAACATTTGGAATATTTTGAAAAAGGAAATCATCAAAGGATCTCCCAAACCAAACTTAAGAATTCAGAACCACAACGAAACTTTCGATGTGCAAAAAGGCTCAATATAAGTTTACACATGAAGTGCCTATCAATTTTGCTTCCATCAAATTTGTTTTGTGTTTATTTGTGCATAAGAATATTTTTACATCGATATTCAAGCATTAATATCATCGATGCTCAGCAAGACGCATTTTAAACCATACAAGTTTTTGTACACACTTTAGCAAGCAAAAATATCTTGCAATATCGTTAGATAACAGTGTACACATGAAATACTTGCAATATTGCTTCTATACTATGGACGATATATTTTGCAAAATTCAAATTTTAGCCACCAATGCAAGTTTTTGCACCACCAACTTCGTTGTTTTGCAATATCGATATATTCCAAAAAGCCGCAGAAAACAGTTTACACAAAATTCCTTGAAATATTACTGCAAAATACATATTTAATATCGATTTTCACGAATTAAAATTATCGATGGGTAGAAACACGCAGTTTACACCATGCAAGTTCTTGCGCACACCTTCGTGTGAAACAAGATTTTGAAATATCGGATTTCAAAAAGGGCACACATAACAGCTTAACACCATGAATTGCCTTGCAATATTGATTTTATTAAATTTGTTGATATTAATTGTGCAAAATACATATTTAACATCGATTTTCACGCATTAAAATCATTGATGCCTAGAAAGATACCACTTACACGCGGTTTTAGCACACAAGCTTCTGTGCATCATTATTTTGCAATATCGATGCTTAAAGTTGAAATACCTTGCTTATGACTTCATATTTTTCATTTGTATGAAAACTTAAATCGATTTTAAGAAACTTAAGAAAAAAAAGCCGGCACCAGAAATTTTAAAAGCTAAAATACATTAGAGCATGCATAGCATGACGCATTTTTTGCTTTGTTCAAAGAAAAAACTTAAACAAAAACACCTGAAAAAAACATCGATGTTAAGTAGCATCGATATTTTCGGTTCAATGTTGAAATCGATGTTGTTTCAATATCGCACATCCCTATCTGGAAAATACTTTTACATTATACATTATAAGGAATACACTATCCAGTGTATTATAGAAATATAGAGATCAGTGCAGTGTCCACGATCTGCATCTGAATAGCAAAGTAATTAAAACCAACTCCACAGAAGAAAAAACATCTGAAAATCTACAAAGCTACCCACAATGCTAAATTTCTCCTGTATCTTTCATTTTTTTTTTGTGTGAGAGAAATTCTTCTGTCATTTGTTTTTGTGTTAATGAGAAAAGTATTCAAAGAGTTTTCCATGTTGATCTCTTTTCTTATTAGAAAAAGCTTTTTCTTCTTGGATACTTGTCGGCTTAAAATTCTCTTCTTCTCATGAAATCCACTTAAAAAGCATTTTGTCGGCTGATAAAATTTTTGAAGACAGAATTTTCTATGGAGGTGAGACATCTGTATATAATTATTTGTGCTAATATGATTGCATACCAATATTTTTTGATAGAACTGAAATAAAAAGTGTTTAAAATGTGCTACCTACTATCAATGTATTTCTTTTTAATTTTTCTATCAATTACAAAACTGTTTCCATATTACTTGAACTACTAAAGAAGTAGGTACCCATTTACAAAAATGAAAAAAGAAACAGTAAGAAAATATATTTATCCATAAAAAAAAATGACAATAACTTCTTTCAGGGAGGCCGACTTGGTTTTGATGTCATTTGATGCAGCATTAAAAACTACCTTAAAAACATGTGTCATATGCTAAGGTCGCACCAAAAATAATTTTGCTTTTTCTCTTTTCAAAATCACAATGCCAGTGTCCACGATCTGCATCTGAATCTGAATAGCAAAGTAATTAAAACCAGCTCCGCAGAAGAAAAAACATCTGAAAATCTACATAGCTACCCACAAAGCTAAATTTCTCCTGTATCTTTCATTTTTTTTTTTTTTTTGTGAGAGAAATTCTTCTGTCATTTGTTTTTGTGTTAATGAGAAAAGTATTCAAAGAGTTTTCCATGTTGATCTCTTTTCTTATTAGAAAAAGCTTTTTCTTCTTGGATATTTGTCGGCTTAAAATTCTCTTCTTCTCATGAAATCCACTTAAAAAGCATTTTGTCGGCTGATGATTTGTCGGCTGATAAAATTTTTGAAGACAGAATTTTCTATGGAGGTGAGACATCTGTATATAATTATTTGTGGTTAAATGCTATAGCTGTGACGATGCATCAGCTCAGTGAAACCTTATCAAAGAGAAAGATTTCAAAATAAGGGTGGTCAAGAAAAAAGTATTTTTGCAGATTTAGGATAAATTATATTTTAAGTATACAGAAAGTTGCTTGCATCTTACTTGGCCCACCAACTATGGAGTTGAGCAAAACTGAAAATGACAATCGTTTGTACATCGTTTGTACACGTTTGTACAACTTTTAGAATAATTTGTACACACACCGTTTTTTAAAGAGACACTTCAAAAAATAAAACGGAAGTTAGCCCACCAACTATAACGCTCGAAAGATCGGGAAATGCAGTTCGATTGATAACACTGGTCTGCAACGAAAATCGCCTTTTAAACCAAAATATACTTTTCTAATGGATTTTGGCATGCTGATCCGAATCCGAAGTCAAAATTACTCTAGCACGTCACGTTTTTGAGATATTCCAATTCAAACATGTCAAAAACCCGTTTTTTTGGGTACTTTTGATGTCGAATTTCTTCACCGATAGAAACTTTTTTTAAAAACTAATCACAGGACAGGAAAGAACTATATTTCATCTTTCTAAATCATTTTAAATCTTTTTAAAAATTCATTTTCTTCCAAAGATATTGTAATTTCAAGGAAATCATCCAAGAACTTCTTAGCTCTTATAAAGCTCTTAATTGCAACATGTCACTGAAAATTAATTTTTTACACTCCCACTTAGATTTTTTCGCCCGGTTAACCTTGGTGAAGTTTTCAGATGAACATGGTGAAATGTTTCATCAAGACATGATGTACCTAGAACAAGATATAACGGGAAATGGTCAGAAGCAATGCTGGCAGATTTTTGCTGGTCAATTTTTCCGTCAGACAATGGAAAATATGAAAAGAAAAAAAGCTACAAAATATATGTTTAAGGAAAAAAAGTTGTAGTTAGTTGTTTATTTGGATTTTTGATCTAATTTCATTTTTTAAAACTACTTTTTTAAGGTGTAGTTTGGTAGAATCGGTGTGTTTTTTTATCTCTCTCAGTGAAATATGGGAAAAAAAGTGTTTGGGATTTTAAAACGCATAGTTGTTTCTTTCTTAAAAGTCTTTGAATAAAATTTATTTAAAATACTTGAGTTTATGAATATCAAATATAGGGAAATTCTATTATTTTCCAAAAACAATATGTTTTTTACAGCGTAAATCATAAAAACTACGAAATTTCGAAATTTCTGTTGTTTTTTTTAAATAACGGTTTAAAATATGGGTGAACATTGATGGATGATAATAAATCTGGTTTCATGTGAAAGCTAATATTATGTGGAGTAAGTCCTCCAAATTTGAGCAGAATAGGCACAGTAGTTTTTTGTTTTTACCAGGTCAACCAAGTCTAAGAGGGCTCTTTTTTACAAATCAATCATATTTTTCAAAAATCAATTTAAAAAAAACTGGACGTGATAGAATTTTTCTGAAACCAGATATAGATTCGAAAAAGTCAAATCTATCATAATTTCAAAGAATTACTTGAAGGCGAAAAAAAAGTTGAATTTTGCAGACCAGTGTAATCGATTGTACACGTTTGTCTTTTTTTTGTTTAGTTTTTACACTTCGCAAAATTTTTTTACCAACATTTTTTTTTTTAATTTTTATAAAATTTTTGAAAAGTATGCAATCGTTTGTACATTTTTTATAAAATTTTCCACCGTGTTAATTTTTTAATTTTTCTTTATTTCTATTTTTAAATAATTATTCAAAATGTTGCGGCGAAAAAAACATTTAGTTGGCCCACTATAATGCTCGAGGAAACCTGGAAATGCAGTTCGATATATAATCGTTTGTGCACGTTTGTTTGTTTTTTTTTTTTTTTTAGTTTGCCATCGTTTGTATACCTATTGTTTGTATTAATTATCCACCGTTCATATCAAGTCAAGTCAAAAATAATCATACTATCACAAATAATTATATACAGATGTCTCACCTCCATAGAAAATTCTGTCTTCAAAAATTTTATCAGCCGACAAATCATCAGCCAACAAAATGCTTTTTAAGTGGATTTCATGAGAAGAAGAGAATTTTAAGCCGACAAAAATATCCAAGAAGAAAAAGCTTTTTCTAATAAGAAAAGAGATCAACATGGAAAACTCTTTGAATACTTTTCTCATTAACACAAAAACAAATGACAGAAGAATTTCTCTCACAAAAAAAAAAAAAAATGAAAGATACAGGAGAAATTGAGCTTTGTGGGTAGCTATGTAGATTTTCTGATGTTTTTTCGTCTGCGGAGCTGGTTTTAACTACTTTGCTATTCAGATGCAGATCGTGGACACTGGCATTGTGATTTTGAAAAGAGAAAAAGCTAAATTATTTTTGGTGCGACCTTAGCATATGACACATGTTTTTAAGGTAGTTTTTAATGCTGCATCAAATGACATCAAAACCAAGTCGGCCTCCCTGAAAGAAGTTATTGTCATTTTTTTGTATGGATAAATATATTTTCTTTCTTTTTGTCCTTTTTCATTTTTGTAAATGGGTACCTACTTCTTTAGTAGTTCAAGTAATATGAAAACAGTTTTGTAATTGATAGAAAAATTAAAAAGAAATACATTGATAGTAGGTAGCACATTTTAAACACTTTTTATCTCAGTTCTATCAAAAAATATTGGTATGCAATCATATTAGTTTTTTAAAAACCTTTCGCTATCGGCGATACGTAAGTTTTAGTTGTTTTTTTTTTAATAAAACTGTGACATTGAAGGATTGGTTACTTCATCAGACAACTTTTTTAAAGTTTAATCATAAATCACTGGTATATTTGGCTTTTTTTCTATTTTATAATTTTTTTGAAAATATTTGAAAAGACAATTCAAAAAATATTTAATCAATTGGAATATGTATTCAAATTCAGAATTATTACAAATATTTACAAAAACTGATCTAAGGGTGGCGATTAAAATTAAAAAGGTCACGGAAAAGGGAATAACTTTTTTGATATACTGTATGTAGTAATGTACTAGCAAAATTTAAATAAAATTGGTCATACTGTTTTTGAAAAAGAAAATGGAAAAAACGAAGTGAAAAAAAATATTTACTTAAGCTCATTAGAAGCGCTTTTTACAAAAATAAAAAATAGCTAAGCTATTGAATATACACCTCAAGGAGTTAGGGTGCGTGTATGCTAAAGCTGAGATAAACAATCCGAGCAGCTATGTGAGCAACGATGAACTCGAAGATCGAATCACAGCTTTTATGCTGTGTTCATATTGGAGCGTCGATAACTGATATTTTCTTAAACAAATTATCTATTTTGTTTTCAATTATTTGATTTCATCATAAAATTTTCACTCTTTTTTACAAATCAATCATATTTTTCAAAAATCAATTGAAAAAAAACTGGACGTGATAGAATTTTTCTGAAACCAGATTTAGATTTTTTTTTATAAAAAGAAACATTTTAAACCTTTTTTAAATATTTATTTGTAAGGTAGTAAACATTTTAAAAATAATTATTTTTCTGGGTTTAGTCGGACTCGCCTTCCCATTTGAGAAAAACTTATTTTACAAAATCTCAAAAAGTTTGCTACAATTTTGGAAACTTAACATTTAATTTTCCCTTGAACCGGTTTTTATTCTAAATCAATTTTTGTTTTATATCCTTATCTTAGGGCTTTTAGGTTAAAACAAGTGGAAATAAACACCTAACTATTGTTATGAACAAGAATTTGTTTTCTGTCAATTTATTTTGTGTAACACCAAATAAAAATTTATTAAATATAAAAACATATTTTTTCCATTTCGTTCGTTAGTCTTATAGAAGGGGTTTAAGGAAGGTTGGGCCCTTCTTTAATTAACTTTGAAGAAAAAATTGACTTTTTTTTCAAAAAGAGGAAGGTAAATTTTAATTTATTTTAATTTTTGCCGGAGAATTTGATTGCTTGTACTCGCCCAGCTGGGAATTTGGCAGAAACTATTGAAATTCAAGGTTTTTTTTTTGTATGCGTACCTCTGTTTTGTGTAAAGGATGTCATTAAAAAAAGTAGTAAATCACTAAGTTGCTTTGTGCTACAAGACAAAAGCGAAAAATTGGTCTTTTAAGGGCTAAGATTTTAAGGCCAAAAATAACGGCTCTTAAACTATATTTGCAATAAGAATAAATTAATTTTTAGTACAATACCCCCTCCCCCTAGCCAAAAGTCTGGGCCGCCCTTGCTGTGAGGCATCACGCACTATTAAAATGTTCTTCTCGATGCTTGATGCAAAATTGACAGTTCTCTTTTATTGTGAAATTCGGTGCTACTTTTAAAGAGGTTTGTACAGTGTCTTTATAGGAAAAATACGCAAATGCTAAAAAGAAAAAGGTATCAAGAAGAGACTCGGAAGCCTTGACCCACGACTCATAGGCAACTGTTTTTCCGTCTCATCTTTTATCTCTTTCCCATTTATTTATGTTCGAAAAGAGTCAGACGCAAAGAATCATCGTGTAATGGGGTACATAGATATTTTGTTCTGTTTCAATGTGAAAAGTGATTTTTATGCTTTAATTTTAGTTTGTTACACAAAATTTATTTTATTCAAAAGTATTTAATGTCCTGAATTCGAATTTTTGGTAATAATGGCTCAAGAACGTCAGGTTTTTAAGATATTTCTATTTATATCTTAGAAGTCCTCTTTTCTAATTTATGAAATTAGCATGTTTTTATATAACATATGTAGTTTAAGATAAAAGCTAACAACTAGTTAGCAATTTCTCGAAGCGGAATGCAAGTATACCTACCTATTTAAAAGATCAAAAAAGAATTTGAAGGAAATGTTTATGCCTCAAAATAACAAAATTATTAAAAAAAAACACTTAGAAAATATTTAATAAAACCCGAAATTTACCGAAAAATCGAGCTTTTTTTCAAATTTTATACTGAAATACCTACTTCAAAAACGTAACATACTAGAGCAGTTCTGAAACCAGATTCGGATTAAGCTCAGCAAAAACCACCAGAAAAGTATAGACATATCTGTAGTGTTTTGTAGAACCATGATACCTAGGTAACTCCATTTTAAAACTTGCGTCTTTAAGTCCACTTAACATTAAGCTAGATGCTGGAGCCCAAACGAGTCTACCGATTTTCTTCAATTTTGGAACATTTATGAGCACAATCTTTGACAAATTATATTTCAAATTTGAAGGAAATCAGTTCATCCGTTTAAGCTCTAGGTCGATGTAAAGTGGACGTAAAGACGCAAATTTTTAAAAGCAGTTATAATATTTCTACCAAACTGCGGATTCTAGGTAGGTACCTATGTTACTGGCTTCAAATTCAAATTTTGTTACACAGTGTTATTATAGCAGTTTTTTCCTACAACATTATTTTTCTACAGTAGATAATCCTACCTGCCTAGATATTTGATACCATTTTTTATAATCTATAAGTACAACAAAAAATTATATACAAATCCATCTGTAAACCCATCTTTGGAATTTAATAAAGTTTATTTATATAAAAAGAATACGTTACCTTTAAAAAAATTCCCATACCTAGGTAGGTAGGTACATTGCCTTTCTTTCATTTTTTAGCAGACACACAAATCTTATCAAATCAAATCACACAAAAATTCATCATAATCCGAATCACTCACAAATCAAAGGGCACGGTAGTGCCCAGCCAAGTTCGCGGCACTACACCCTTTTTACAGGAACAAACTCAGGCGATTTTCAACCCCCCTCTAACTTCAGTACCAATAAAGTCAAAAACTTCAAATTCGCAGTATTTGCTGAACTGATCAATCATAGGTGGCTCACCAAATTTCAACTCTTTAGCATTAGTAGTTCCCAAGATATAGGACTTCAAAAATCGCAAAAACCGTAACTGACTGACTCACTGACTGACTCACTGACAGATCATCAAAATTATGGAGCACTTCCCGACAACCTAGAAACTTGAAATTTCGCACAACGGTAGGCCTTGTGGTAC
The DNA here is from genome assembly GCA_963921185.1 of Dasysyrphus tricinctus. Taxonomy (NCBI): domain Eukaryota; kingdom Metazoa; phylum Arthropoda; class Insecta; order Diptera; family Syrphidae; genus Dasysyrphus; species Dasysyrphus tricinctus. The sequence continues at coordinate 39,725 of CAWUEQ010000123.1, forward strand.
ATACAAAGGAAAAAATCGAAAATCTGCAATTTTCTATTCAGGGGGCGTGGCATCCACCCACTTTCTAAAATATTCTATAAATTATATGGAGCCTTCCCGATTGTTGTAGAACAATGAAAATTGGTAAGTTGGTAGGGTTTGAAGTACTTAGATAGAAAAAAATTGAAAAATTGGAATTTTCCATACAGGGGGCGTGGCATCCACCCACATTCTTAAAAATTCTTATAAATTGTAACGAAGCGTTACACTTTCTTTTCCCTCACACCGACCGACCTGCAATTAAACACCGACCCATCACGTATTAGTGTAATAAAATACACCACCCACCATCCACATCAGCTATCAATACCCTACATCTCCATTGAATCACCATAGACCAGTCATTAACCCACACCATCACCCTGCACAGCCGAACCACTAAATAACAATTCGACACACACCTGCAACCACCGTCACCGAATAACCAACAACCACAGTACACCAGATTGTATTGCATATACGATTGCAAGCAACAACAACAGCACACCGCACTATGTGAAGTCAACGTCATGTGATTTTTCCATTCGCCTCATATTAGTTCACATTGTCTTGTGACTGAAAAATCATTATGAGGAGGTTGAAAATTCCAAAAAAGTCGAAGCTTGTTGACTCATGTTAATTCCGATTTTTCAATCAAATCCGAATTTTAAGAGACAAAAGGTTCCAGCTAATCTCGGTTTGTAGCAACGCTTGATAAGCTCAGGTTACTTTTCGTGGTGCATTCGTGATGAACCATCTAAAGATAATCTTTTTGGCTTCCGCCGTTAAAAACCAAAGTAATTGTTCCCTTGGGTTAGCCTTGGGCAGGAATCAGATTCCTTCCGTAAACTCCCTGCTTGCTCCTTCTGAGTGAGAGATTGGGCACCACAGTATTTGTTCCCTTGGGTTAGCCTTGGGCAGGAATCAGATTCCTTCCGTAAACTCCCTGCTTGCTCCTTCTGAGTGAGAGATTGGGCACCACAGTATTTGTTCCCTTGGGTTAGCCTTGGGCAGGAATCAGATTCCTTCCGTAAACTCCCTGCTTGCTCCTTCTGAGTGAGAGATTGGGCAGCACAGTATTTGTTCCCTTGGGTTAGCCTTGGGCAGGAATCAGATTCCTTCCGTAAACTCCCTGCTTGCTCCTTCTGAGTGAGAGATTGGGCATCAAAGAATTGTTCCCTTGGGTTAGCCTTGGGCAGGAATCAGATTCCTTCCGTAAACTCCCTGCTTGCTCCTTCTGAGTGAGAGATTGGGCACCACAGTATTTGTTCCCTTGGGTTAGCCTTGGGCAGGAATCAGATTCCTTCCGTAAACTCCCTGCTTGCTCCTTCTGAGCGAGAGATTGGGCACCAAAAGTAATTGTTCCCTTGGGTTAGCCTTGGGCAGGAATCAGATTCCTTCCGTAAACTCCCTGCTTGCTCCTTCTGAGTGAGAGATTGGGCACCAAAGTATTTGTTCCCTTGGGTTAGCCTTGGGCAGGAATCAGATTCCTTCCGTAAACTCCCTGCTTGCTCCTTCTGAGTGAGAGATTGGGCACCAAAGTATTTGTTCCCTTGGGTAAGCCTTGGGCAGGAATCAGATTCCTTCCGGAAACTCCCTGCTTGCTCCTTCTGAGTGAGAGATTGGGCACCACAGTATTCGTTCCCTTGGGTTAGCCTTGGGCAGGAATCAGATTCCTACCGTAAACTCCCTGCTTGCTCCTTCTGAGCGAGAGATTGGGCACCAGAGTAATTGTTCCCTTGGGTTAGCCTTGGGCAGGGATCAGATTCCTACCGTATTTGTCCCTGATTCACTTCTTCAAAGTGAATTGTGGGCCGAGTCTACTCCTGTAGCTCTACTGAACAAAGCTTAGTTGTATATGAAGTACCGTGTTAATTATAGTAAGATTAAATAATATTGTAAGTTTGTAAGCCCCTTTTATTACAGTTATAAATAAAGAATAGAAATACTAAAACCGGTGACTATCTCGAGTTCTTTTACCTTCTTAACCCGAGTTTTACTTGCTTTCTTCGGGAATACCTTGGACTACGACGAGCTTACCTCAGCCTCGATAAAAAAGCATCACATTTTGGCGCCCGAGCAGGGACCTTTAGAAGGTTCAACCGAACTCCAACCGCCGACCGCCCGAGAGTCTTTCAAAGGCAACACCGACCGCCGCCGTTTCCGTTTCTCCGCTAAGCCCTTTGGAAGATTCTACCTAGACGACCGAGTTACCGCGATTCTTCGAAAAACCGAACTCCAACCGCCGACCAACCGAGAGTCTTTCAAAGGCATCACCAACCGCCACCGTAACCGTTTCTCCGTTAAGCCCTTTGGAAGATTCTGCCTCGACAATCGAGCTTCCGCGTTTCTTCAAAAAGCCCTCCTGCCGCCGACCGACCGATAGTTTTTCAAAGGCAACTGCGACCGCCACCGTTACCGTTTATTTTTCGTAAGGCCTTTTTGAAAGATTCTACCGTATCCAGACCTCCGACTAATCAAAATCTTTCAAACAAAAAACCTACCGACCGTCCGCCGACTACCTACCGGCGAACAACAATTACCAGTTTTATCCGACAGCACCGACATGCCCTACTCCGAAATGGATAATGTTCCATATAAAAATTTTGGATGCGTTTACTTCTTAAAGAAAGCCGAACTAATTGAAATTCTAACAACCAGAAAATTGGATACCAGTGGCAGCTTGAAAATTCTGCGACAACGATTAAGCCAACATTTCAAGGAGCACCGCACACATAAGTCCATTCAAAACTTATGCGCGGAATGGGAATGCATCGTTGAGGAAAGGATCAATGCTGAACCATCTGACGAAATCCATGCAGAGACGCAACCGTACAAGAGTCACATAAGCATCTCCGTTCCACAAGCACCGTCTTGGACGCCTCTGTCGTTTACTGTCCCAGAGGTAAGAAACCCGTCTGCCGAATCCGCACCAACTTACCACACAACAAGTGATCCTGCATCTCAACCAATCCCCTCGTATCAACTAGACACTGTGCCACCCATAATACCGACGACGTTCAGCCGACTAACGTTAAGTTACAAGGCCGAAGTAATGAACACTGTCCGCAAATGGGGGCTAAAGTTTGATTCCTCCGGAAACCCTTTGGAGTTTTTGGAGAGAGTAACAGAGTTAACTCGGTGTTACAAAATACCACCCAATGACATGCTCTGCACGCTTCCCGAGTTGTTCCGAGGATCAGCATTGGAATGGCTGAGAATCTATGAAGATAGTTTTTCCAAGTGGGATGATTTCCGTGAGGCCTTTATCCGATACTTCTTGCCCGCTAGGTATCTCCAAAGATTGGAAGATGAGATACTAAGGAAGCGACAAGGTCCACGTGAAAGAGCCAAAGATTATATCTTGGCAAAGCAATACCTCATAAGGCAGCACCCCAATATGACTGTAACCGGGAATTTGGATCGGATATTTGACAATATGAGACCAGAATATAGGTATTACATCCGCTGCCAGGACTTCACCACCGTAGATGAGCTAGCAACCTTGGCCGAAGAATTTGAGTATATGAAAAATGACGAACAGAAAATGCTCCCGAAAGTGTCAGCAGCTACTCTTACCCAACCGTTTCCTCACCGTCTTCCAGTAGATGTTCCCTTCAACAGGCAAACCCATTGCTGGAATTGTAAACAGAGAGGTCACCGTAAAGAGAGTTGCCAACGACCATTTCGACTCTTTTGCTCATTTTGCGGAGAGGACGGAACTCTGTCTAGGGATTGCCAATGCCACCGGAACCCGGTTGCATTTTCTAAAAGTCAGTCTGAGCAATATCCTCCATATTTTGTGGAAAACCAGAGTGAAAATGTTTTGTTTCGCCTAGTAGTTCCCCGTATTCCTGACCAACCGCTTAAAAGCTCTGAAGAGATCCATAAAGCCGAATTGCCAAAATTGGACCAAACTACCGTGAGTTTAAATATACCGATCCACTCCACCGAACCCGTTTCAAGCAACGCCATTGGCTTTGAAGATCCACCACACCGAACCCAACTTGAGGCCAAGGAACATAACACCACACAAAGAGAAAATCATCCAAGCACTGCTGATTCAGACCCTAGAAAGCTTCAACCTAAGCCAGTCTCCACTACAAACCAGCCATCCCCTACCGCCGCAATGAAAAGTACAGGATCTATTCCCTGCGACGCTTTAACCAATTCCAGCGACAGGAACATGACTGCTTGCAAGCTGCAAGCACATCCCGTGAAGGACACACTAGGATCAGCAGCACCGTCTAGGCTGCCTACTGACTCAGAGATTAAATCGGCACCAGGGGAAAATTCGTTCGCGACCGATATTGGCATCCGTCAGAAGCTGGTATCCCCTGAGGCACAGATACCGCCAGCCGAAGAAGATCAGGAGAGTGCTAAAGTAAAGCATGAGCTTCTTTGCCTTCTTGTGCTCAATGCTTTACCATTACTTTTCTATATCCGTGACCAAATACACCGCTACCGTCCAGAAAAACACGTTAACATTTTGGCCATATGGCAACGTCTCCGGGACCCATGGCCTCCCCCCGTAAACCTAACCGAGATGCCAGGCACTGTACTTCGAAGCTGTTCGAGCTCTTCGAAACCAAATCCTTTTGAAATTGACTCCTGTCGACCTATTTACTAGTTACCCGTTTTTTTTTTTACCGAATAACACTTTTATTTTTAAGTCTATTAAAATTAATTGATTAATGAATTAATTTTTTTTTCTATCTCCGATAGATCTTAAGACGAGAAGGTTCTCGTCTTCCAAAGAAAGGGGGGTGTGTAACGAAGCGTTACACTTTCTTTTCCCTCACACCGACCGACCTGCAATTAAACACCGACCCATCACGTATTAGTGTAATAAAATACACCACCCACCATCCACATCAGCTATCAATACCCTACATCTCCATTGAATCACCATAGACCAGTCATTAACCCACACCATCACCCTGCACAGCCGAACCACTAAATAACAATTCGACACACACCTGCCACCACCGTCACCGAATAACCAACAACCACAGTACACCAGATTGTATTGCATATACGATTGCAAGCAACAACAACAGCACACCGCACTATGTGAAGTCAACGTCATGTGATTTTTCCATTCGCCTCATATTAGTTCACATTGTCTTGTGACTGAAAAATCATTATGAGGAGGTTGAAAATTCCAAAAAAGTCGAAGCTTGTTGACTCATGTTAATTCCGATTTTTCAATCAAATCCGAATTTTAAGAAACAAAAGGTTCCAGCTAATCTCGGTTTGTAGCAACGCTTGATAAGCTCAGGTTACTTTTCGTGGTGCATTCGTGAACCATCTAAAGATAATCTTTTTGGCTTCCGCCGTTAAAAACCAAAGTAATTGTTCCCTTGGGTTAGCCTTGGGCAGGAATCAGATTCCTTCCGTAAACTCCCTGCTTGCTCCTTCTGAGTGAGAGATTGGGCACCACAGTATTTGTTCCCCTGGGTTAGCCTTGGGCAGGAATCAGATTCCTTCCGTAAACTCCCTGCTTGCTCCTTCTGAGTGAGAGATTGGGCACCACAGTATTTGTTCCCTTGGGTTAGCCTTGGGCAGGAATCAGATTCCTTCCGTAAACTCCCTGCTTGCTCCTTCTGAGTGAGAGATTGGGCAGCACAGTATTTGTTCCCTTGGGTTAGCCTTGGGCAGGAATCAGATTCCTTCCGTAAACTCCCTGCTTGCTCCTTCTGAGTGAGAGATTGGGCATCAAAGAATTGTTCCCTTGGGTTAGCCTTGGGCAGGAATCAGATTCCTTCCGTAAACTCCCTGCTTGCTCCTTCTGAGTGAGAGATTGGGCACCACAGTATTTGTTCCCTTGGGTTAGCCTTGGGCAGGAATCAGATTCCTTCCGTAAACTCCCTGCTTGCTCCTTCTGAGGGAGAGATTGGGCACCAAAAGTAATTGTTCCCTTGGGTTAGCCTTGGGCAGGAATCAGATTCCTTCCGTAAACTCCCTGCTTGCTCCTTCTGAGTGAGAGATTGGGCACCAAAGTATTTGTTCCCTTGGGTTAGCCTTGGGCAGGAATCAGATTCCTTCCGTAAACTCCCTGCTTGCTCCTTCTGAGTGAGAGATTGGGCACCAAAGTATTTGTTCCCTTGGGTTAGCCTTGGGCAGGAATCAGATTCCTTCCGTAAACTCCCTGCTTGCTCCTTCTGAGTGAGAGATTGGGCACCACAGTATTTGTTCCCTTGGGTTAGCCTTGGGCAGGAATCAGATTCCTTCCGTAAACTCCCTGCTTGCTCCTTCTGAGTGAGAGATTGGGCATCAAAGAATTGTTCCCTTGGGTTAGCCTTGGGCAGGAATCAGATTCCTTCCGTAAACTCCCTGCTTGCTCCTTCTGAGTGAGAGATTGGGCACCACAGTATTTGTTCCCTTGGGTTAGCCTTGGGCAGGAATCAGATTCCTTCCGTAAACTCCCTGCTTGCTCCTTCTGAGCGAGAGATTGGGCACCAAAAGTAATTGTTCCCTTGGGTTAGCCTTGGGCAGGAATCAGATTCCTTCCGTAAACTCCCTGCTTGCTCCTTCTGAGTGAGAGATTGGGCACCAAAGTATTTGTTCCCTTGGGTTAGCCTTGGGCAGGAATCAGATTCCTTCCGTAAACTCCCTGCTTGCTCCTTCTGAGTGAGAGATTGGGAACCAAAGTATTTGTTCCCTTGGGTTAGCCTTGGGCAGGAATCAGATTCCTTCCGTAAACTCCCTGCTTGCTCCTTCTGAGTGAGAGATTGGGCACCACAGTATTTGTTCCCTTGGGTTAGCCTTGGGCAGGAATCAGATTCCTACCGTAAACTCCCTGCTTGCTCCTTCTGAGCGAGAGATTGGGCACCAGAGTAATTGTTCCCTTGGGTTAGCCTTGGGCAGGGATCAGATTCCTACCGTATTTGTCCCTGGTTCACTTCTTCAAAGTGAATTGTGGGCCGAGTCTACTCCTGTAGCTCTACTGAACAAAGCTTAGTTGTATATGAAGTACCGTGTTAATTATAGTAAGATTAAATAATATTGTAAGTTTGTAAGCCCCTTTTATTACAGTTATAAATAAAGAATAGAAATACTAAAACCGGTGACTATCTCGAGTTCTTTTACCTTCTTAACCCGAGTTTTACTTGCTTTCTTCGGGAATACCTTGGACTACGACGAGCTTACCTCAGCCTCGATAAAAAAGCATCACAAAATTATATGGAGCACTTCCGATTGTTGTAGAACGATGGAAATTGGTAGGTCGGTAGGGCTAAGGGTACTTAGAAAGAAACAAATTGAAAAATTGGAATTTTGCATTCAGGGGGCGTGGTATCCACCCACATTCTTAAAAATTCTTATAAATTATATGGAGCACTTCCGATTGTTGTAGAACGATGAAAATTGGTAGGTCGGTAGGCCTTGAAGTAGGTACTAAGAAGAAAAACAATCGAAAAATTGGAAGTTTCAGTTCAGGGGGCGTGGCATCCATCCACATTCTCAAAAATTCTTATAAATTATATGAAGCACTTCCGATTGTTGTAGAACGATGAAAATTGGTAGGTCGGTATGCCTTGAAGTACTTAGAAGAAAAAAATCGAAAAATTGGGAGTTTCAGTTCAGAGGGCGTGGCATCGACCCACATTCTTAAAAATTCTTATAAACTATATGAAGCACTTCCGATTGTTCTAGAACGATGAAAATTGGTAGGTCGGTAGGACTTAAAGTACTTAGAAAGAAAAAATTGGAATTTTGCTTTCAGGGGGCGTGGCATCTACCCACATTCTTAAAAATTCTTATAATTATAGGGAGCACTTCCGATTGTTGTAGAACGATGAAAATTGGTAGGTCGGTAGGACTTGAAGTACTTAGAAAGGAAAAAAAAATCGAAAATTTGAAATTGTCCATTCAGGGGGGGGGGGGTTGCCATCCACCCACTTTATCAGAATTGCTATTATTTGTATGGAGCACTCTTGGTTGTCGTAGAATTTGAAACTTTGTAGAGCGGTAGGGCTTGAATTTCACCTGGCAAAATAAATCTTTGCAAAAAGTAGTGAAATCACAACAAAAACATAAATGTTAAAAAAGGAGCCAAGTTCTTATGTGTACAAGAAACCTGTGCGTAAAAAGTCAGCCAAAAAAAGTAATGAGATCTAAAATATATATGCCAAGTTTTAAGTTCATGAAGTTTAATATCAAATATCTTAGGTAGAGTAATATCGAAACAATTTCAAATCATGGCAGAAATTTGGTAATTAATGATTACTGATTAAATTTGGTGGATTTACTTGGCAAGTTTTCTTTTAAATACTTACTTAATCACAAATTTAAAAAGTATGAAAACTTGACCAGTGAACCCACCAAATTTTAATCAGTAATCATTAATTACCAATTTCTGCCATGATTTGAAATTGTTTCGATATTACTCTACCTAAGATATTTGATATTAAACTTCATGAACTTAAAACTTGGCATATATTTTAGATCTCATTACATTTTTTGGCTGACTTTTTACGCACTGGTTTCTTGTACACATAAGAACTTGGCTCCTTTTTTAACATTTATGTTTTTGTTGTGATATTATTTTTCCTAACTTAATCAAGAAAATCTTTATAAAGGCAAATAAATTAAAATACCTACATACAAACATATGTATCTACATCTATGTAACTAATACCAAAAATTCTGTTTTGGTTTCCTTTAATGAATACACAAGAAGTTATACTTATACCTACAATCGGAATACCACAACGCACCTGCACTTGCATTTTTTTCTCGTCTCACTTTTTTCTCATTAAGATCCCGCTATGCGAAATTTAGGTACATAACCATAGGTATACCTATTCCTTACGAGAATACTTGAAAAAATACTGTGGCGAGATGTTAGATTGAAAAAAGAGTAACGAGAAACAGAAATAAAAGTGAGAGAGCATCGCAGAAAATACATTTTTGTTGTGATTTTAGAAGGTACAAACACAAATAATTATATACAGATGTCTCAGCCCCATAGAAACAAATGTCTTAAGAAATTGCCTTACCTGACATCGTCTTACCTGACAAAGATACAAAACCCAACAGCTTTAACAAACAAAGATACAAAAGCCAGCAGCGGTAGGTGACAAAGATACAAAATCTAGAAAAAAAATCGTTTCTCATTCTCATTAGGTAAGGTACACGCATCTCTTTCTCTCTGTTGTCATTTTTGTTCGTGAACTCTATTTCCCCTTGATTTATTTTATTTTTTTTTGGGTTTCGTGGATTACCTCAATTCTCATGTTGTGTGTGTGTTGGTTTTTTTGTATTGCTGGCTGCTGTTTCTGTGTGCATTGGTTTGGCTGGCGTCTATGTGGCTGGTGGTTGTTTTGTTTTTGTATTAAGAGTTTGCGGGTTGTGATTGTGGTTTAGTAAAGATCTTTTTGTTTTGAATAAGAACTTTATTTGGTAAAGGAAATGTGATTTGATGAATGATTTTCTTGTAGGGAAATTTTGATTCGCTTATAACTTTGGATCTACCGATCGGATCTTAATGGTTAATCCTTTTAACCCATTTACTACCAAAGACAATTAAAACTAAAATTTTAAATTTTTGGTAACATAACTTTATTAAATAGTGCCAAAGGAATACAAAAATATTTTTTTATTTTTTTAAAAAAAGTAGGAAGTGTGAGTTTTAAGCTGTACCCAAGCGGGTACAATGGGAAAATATGGATGCTAATTTTGTACATGAAATTCCTTAAAACATTCTTCTTCTACACACAGAACTATATCGCAGAACTCACAAATCCGTCAGATGGTTGGGATGGGATGGCATGTGGCAATCTCTGTATCTAAGAGGCTTTTTAATTCTCTTTGGAAAACGGTGACCTTCATTTCATATAAAGCAACGCTTGAAGATATGGAGCGTCTTGATGTCGAAGGTTGTAGAATTGTATATCTTCTAAGATAATATCGAGCAATATCTCTTTGAAACGAAAGCAAGTCATCTTCGGAATCAGCTGTGACTTTATTTAGTTTCCAAGCGTTCACCAATGCAGAGCTTAGCATTGACGTAAAAAGCAAAAATAATATTATTATTTACGTCGTATACGTGCTTAAAATGTCCTCTTGTCATTTTCGTGAATTCTTTTTTCAGCTTCAATGGGCATTTTTTTGTTCGGTTTTCATTTGCTGCCCCTGTAGCTCTGAAGCCCTTCTCTCTCAACAATCACAAAAGCTCATGAGAAGTAAAATAGTTTTCGAAATATATTCTGTGATCAGAAGGATATGAAACTTTTTCTAGAAGCTCAAGTATACAACTCGAGATCGCAGTGGCATTTGTAACACACCCGCGTTCACACTTTTTGCACCACAATAAGTATCAAAATTATATAGGTAGCCACATCTACTCGTCACAGGTATGAGGCTCTTAGCACTGATAAAGGAATTTCGTCCTGGGGGCCAATTCTGGTTCTGTGAAAAAGTGAATCGAAAAACTTTTCATGCTTTCACACTAATTCCGATTCCCGTTCTGTGAAAATGTGAAACCAAACATCAAAAACTTTCATATGAATAATTTGCTTTCGCACCGTCATTTAGAAGTGAATATCCAAAATGAAAGCGTGAATACGAACAAACAATGACAAATTCAATCATATCTCTTTCTCTGTCAAATCCATAAAGAAAAAAGTGTTCCTATCTCGTGCATTTCTCTGTTCACTTAAAAAACACAAGAAAATTGAGAGAATCATGCTGTTTTGAAGAGAAATGGTAAGGTGGTTCGAGCATCGATAATATAGTTTTCATTCACAGAACCAGAATCGCTTATTTGTGGCAAATGAATCGAAAAAGTGAAAGCAATGCTTGGCAGCGAATGTGAAAACGATTTATTCGATTCACTTTTTCACAGAACCAGAATTGGCCCCCTGGTTTTCGAAATCCTCATCCCTAATGAAAAGTTCAACGTTACCCGGAACGCCATTGGTTATGTGATCGTTATCCAAATTGTCTGTGCATCTCACCCTCGTCCGCATTGTAATCTGCACCTGGTGGTATAAATGCAATGTCAAACACAGCGTTTCGATCATTTTCTTCGATTGGATTTGGAAAATTATCGAATCTCTTTCCATAAAATGATGATGATGCGAATGCTTTGAAATCCATTCGATAAACAAAAAAAATTTCAGATCTTCCCATTGTACCCAAGCAGGTACACCTAACTTTACGCGTACTTACCTAGCGTAAAAATAAATAAACACTTGATTTTTCAATTCTATCTGATTTTATTATACATTTTTGAAATTTTTCAAAAAAAAATATTAAGAAAACTTATGAAACGAATACCTACTTTTTTTATTGCAAAATATAGGCTAACCTCCGAAAAACCGAGAAAATCGCAGTCGTATCTGATGCGGAGTAATGAAAAAACTACCGTTTTATTTTTTTTAACAATAAACTGCGTGTCTACTTCTTGAAAACATGTCAACGAACAAAAAAAATTAAATTTCATCAAAACAAATTTAAAGAAGGACAACAGTAAAACCATAATGTTGTTCAATTTTCTGTATCCAAGCGGGTACAGTGGTAGTAAATGGGTTAAATAAAGGAAAAATAACAAACAATATTTAGGAAGGTATATTATGTATTTATATGGATTTTTATACATACATATAAACAGTTATTATGTATACAATAAGAAAATAAACTAAGGGTGAGGTGGACACAAGGTAAATTGTATTTTTTTGTGAGTAGGTATGAAGGAATAGGTAGATGTAGCATTGTAGGTATTTATCTACTTTATTTTAAATATAAAAGCTTATGAAAAATGCCAATATTTTGATAAGCTAGTTATTTAGGTAGATACTAAAATAATGGGTTGTATCGACAAGCAAATTAATGCAACATGACAGTTAGCGGATTTCCTTTTATTAAAACTAAGATATTTAAATAATAAGATAATTATATAATTCTAAAAAGGGTAAAAAACAGATTTATCTATGGTTTAAATACATTAAGTAAGCTGAGATCGTATTCCATTCGCGACGAAAAAAAATCATTTAACTCGTAGATTGAAATCTAAATTTATTAAAAAAAAAAACTATTTTTTAAGTTTTTAATTTTTCGAAAATATAGTCCTACATACATTACCTATGTACCTACTGGTTTTTAAGAAAAACCTGTATTTTTTTCGTAAGAATTAATCAAAATAGATAGATAGATAGAGATAGATAGATATATAATTTTGTTTCAAAAAATAAGTTTTTACAAAAACATAGTGCATGCTGGTATAAAATTAATTAAGACAATAACTTTAAGTTGCCTGTCAGGTTAAAAAGTAAATTAAAAAATTAAGTTTAGAGAGTAGATTTAATTTTATTAATCAAGAAAATTTATTTAAAATTAGGTTGCGGTAGTTAATTGCAGCTTTTAAATAGTTGTATAGATTTGAGTAGCAGTTGCCATTTAAAACGTTAAGAAGTTGAGAGTGGGAGAGCTCTTCACTGCCAAGAAATGTTCTTCTGTACCCTCTGAAGATTGGACAGGTTCCAATGAAATGAAAAGTGTTTTCCGATACATCCATATTACAGAGTGTACATATACCATCAGTATCTCTCTGGAACGCTCTTGATTTAAGATTAAGAAGATAGGAATCATATCACGGGGATTCGAGTCGTCGAAATAGTTTGATACTTCGGAGTTAAGCAAGTTGCAGTATTCATCATGAAATTGAGACTGTGTGGCACTGCTGGTAAATTCAATCCACTGTTTTTTCTCGAAGCTTTGACAGAAGAATACTATGCAGTCCATTCCATTCAAGCAAACTTATGTTGAAAGAGAAATCAATCGAGGTTCCATGAAAAAGATCCAAGCATTCCTTAGCCCAGTAGATTTTCTTAGTAATAATCAAAATATACACCCCGATTATAGAATCCGACGAATGAGCTGCGGAGGGAATCTGACTCAATTTTGACATTTGGCTCATAGTAAAAATGTCCAAATTGAGTCTGATTCCCTCCGCAATTCATTCGTCGGATTCTGTAACCGGGGTGATAAATTGATATCGATTTTAACGTTTATTAACAGTAAAATAAATTAAAAGCATGATAACCCTCAAAACGAACAAAAAATCTTTATTTAGAAATTTCATTGAGATCGAAAGATCACAGCTCATAAAATGCTCTGATTGGGCTTGATTTTGTTAAAATTTAATTTTAAAAGTAAATAGTTAGAAATGTGTTAAAATAATTATTCCAAAGATTTTTGGTTTCTCCAGCTTGTGGCCTTATCTTTTAGACCGAGAGTCCACAGCAGATGTTGGGTGTGAGTGATAGCAAAAAAAAGAAGTATAGGCGTCGAAAGTTCATTAAGGGCTATTCAAAAAATCAAAGTCTTACAGTCCGCAACTGGGGCCTTTGGGATTAATAGTGTATTGACAAAAAAAATATGAATGCACCTTCGAAGGTAATCGTGTTAGCCGAAATTGGTTTTCACCTCTCCCTCGATAAGCTCCTCTGGTCACATATCATGGAATCTGAAACCATTTGAGTGTATAGTTAGTACCGGACCGTTTAAAAAATTCAAAATGCAAATGTGAAAAAAGGTTTTTTTAAACAGTCTGGCAGCTTATCTAAGGAGGGGTCTAGAGAGGGATGAAAACGAATTTCGGCTAACACGATTACTTTCGAAGTTGCATTCATATTTTTTTTTCAATGCACTGTTAATCGGAAAGGCCCCAGTTGCGGACTGTAAGACTTTGATTTTTTGAATATCCCTTAATGAAGCTTTCAACGCCTATACTTCTTGTTTTGCTATCACTCACACCCAAAATCTGCTGTGGGCTCATAGTCTATTTATATTGTTCAACTTTTAAGTAAAAACAAACATTAATTTTTAAATAAATTGTGAGACCATTTTCTGAATCTTAAAATTTTTTACGTAGCACTGAACAAAAATTGAATAAAAATATGTGAGCTCCATTTTTTGCTTATAATTTGCTATAGCTATTTAAATACACAAAACATGAACAAATGTGGCATTTTTTACAAATTCATTAAACTTATTCTTCTTGTCAGGACTACATTTGTATTTTGTCGATAAAATTAAAAATGTGGATTTTATTTGTGAAAAACAAGTTCACTCCTTAATTGAAGATAGCGGCAACCCCGAAAGGAGTTGATGGTCGAAAGTTTGGATTTGAGCTAGTCCTGTCTTTCCCGTTTCCATATTGAAAAAAACCCCACTCACACTTTGGAAACACTTATAATTATAATGATGTGCGGACACCTTTCGGGCAATACAGTTGGTAAGCAATAATTGCTTATAAAAAGAAAATGTTAAGAACAAAACTGTAGGATATAGTTATTACTAGAACTTTTGAAAGAAATTTTCGGTTAATACTGAAAGAAAAAAAAATTGACTAAAAATGTGCGAACTCCATTTTTATTGCTGATGATTGGTTATAACTCGTTGAATGCACAAAATTTGAAAAATATCATATATTGAAATTTGTAGAAATGCATTTGTTACGAATGCATTTTTATTTATTCAATAAATTTATTTGTATTTTTATTGATTTTAAACTACCGATATTATTCGTTAAAAACGAATTCACTCTTTAAATCAATATAGAGGCAAGCTTTCTGTATCGTACTTTAACGAAGTCAAGAAAAAATTCCTTTCCCAATCTTCTGTTACAAAAAAGTCTAAATTGACTTGACTATATTTTTTAACATAATTTTTTAAGAAACATAATGGATCATATGCAAAAAGATGAGTTCAAGCTTTTTTCTCACTTTTTTGAGAACTTTCTTAGCTTCGTATGCAAAAAAAAAAATTACTGAACGTATTAGATATCATGTGGTGACTGGTGAGTTCAATCTCACAGTGATGAACTCGATCTCATTTTGAAAGCTCTTATTAGATAGAACTCGGTTTGCTATGCAAAAAGGTGAGAAAACAGTTGATTCCATGAGATCGATCTCACAAATAATTGAGCATGGGTTTTCTCTTACTCAGCTCATATAAAACCGTCAAGATACCAGAATTTCAGCTTAATTTTGTCACAATTTAAGTTTATAAAAATGCCGTATTGCGATGAAAGAAAAATTATTTTGCGGTTTCATGTTTCCTGTACAGAGGATTGTTGGCAAATATTTTTTTTTAAGTATTGCTAACCGCATGAAATGATACGAGACAAAAAATTTCTATTTCTTGGATTTTTTTTATATTTGATGACTAATATTTCAGCAAATAATGACAACATACAAAGCTCGAATGAGTACCTGCCACGTACCTACCTATTCTAAGATAACCTTTTGAAATTGTTCAGGATTATGAAAATGCAAGAAAAAAAAATTGAAAACCCGTTCAATAAATTAACATCAAAATTTAATGGAATATTAATATGAAAATCTGCAACACCAGTTAATAATTCAATACATATTTGCAAGGAGGCAAACAAATAACCAAGAGACAATCACAAAAATAGTTTTTTTTGCGATTTTCTAAACGGTGAAAGAAAATCCAAAAAATCCTTAAAGATTCCTTTAGAAAAGATATTCCAGTTTTTAGAACCGCCCTTCAATATTGTATGTTGTCACTATTTGCTTAAATATTAGTGACCAAAGACTAAGGTATCTCCTTCAGCTTAAGACAGATATCTCAGGCAAAACAAAATTGTACACCAACACAGAATTAAGTTAAATGAAGCTGAAAAAACATGTTACATGACTTCTACATTCAATTGACTCAAAAATTTAAATTCAAAAGAAATTCACACCTTTAAGAAAATAAAAAAATAGAAAATATTTGTCTTGCGTAAAAAAACTATGTATTTGCAAACAAAACTAAAAACTAGAAGAATTAAGCAGTAGGATGTTTTTTGTTTCATCTCAGAATACCTACACTTAAAAATTTTTATTTAAAGGAGAATGGGCAAATTTGTATGAAACATGGGCGTGAGCGGCCAAGAATGGTTTTGTGATTTTTGGATGTGTTTTAGTCCTACAATCACCGTGCAGAAATTTTTTCACTGTGGTGTACTTCAAAACCGAAAAAAATGCATTTTTGTTCTATGACCTTAATAAAGTTTTACTAAGTTTCTGGCCTCTGACCAATTCAAAAATAGAAAAAAAGTGGAACAAGAAATCTAGATAGTCTCAAGAATATTTTGTATATAAAAATTGCCATATAACATCATTAATAAGAACATTTACCATAAAACTATAATACTACAATCCTCACAATATTCAAAAATCCTGAGTAAAATAATATGTTTAAAAAAATTACAAAGTTGTTGAAATACGTAGGTACTGGGTCTGTTTAAACCCGTAATGCGTCCTTGGGATATTCTGAAACCCCGTTAAACACACTAACAGTGTCAATAGACGTTATGAAGTTAGAATAAAGCATTACACCCACTAAAAATATAATCACTATGCAATATTGTTCAATGCAATTGCATTATATAAACATTGAAATATCTTCTTTTCTAAATGAAATGCAATGTAACGTCCATAGTGAAAGTTGTTCCTGAGTAGCATACCTTTCATTTGACACTAATTTCATTAATGGCCGCTAACGCCCAAAAATGCCCATTCTCCTTTGTTTTCTTAATTTTTTTGATTAGGTATAGCATTTAGCTTTTTAAACGCAATTTCATTCTGAGCACTTTTTCAATTATTTTTTTTCCGTTTGTGTATACACCAAATCGGTTTTTATAAACATACATGTAGCATTTCATTTCATTGCTTTAAACCCTCGTACTCGCAAAAGCTTACGACGTAATCCGACTGAATTTAAACACCAATTTTTCGTTTCCGCCTTCAGGGAAATTTATGTTTTTTCGTCTTCTACGTACTGCACAGAAATAACAGTCACAACTATTCAAGACGAAGAGCTTTGAGATCGATCTCATATGCATCGAGTCAGAGCTGTTCAGAGCGAAATAATTTTATTGCATATAAAATCGAGTCCGAGTTCAGCTCTGCTCGATCGATCTCACATGTGAGTTCAAGCTCGTTAACTCGGACTCAGAGATCTTGCTCATCTTTTAGCATACGACCCAATATATATAAATGTTCACTTCAGAAAATCTAGTTTTGGTATTAAATTTCTGTATAGGTACCTTTCCTCCCTACATTTGAAGCATGGTAATTTAACTTGCCAACAGTGTTGCCAGATGAAAAAAAAATGTTCCCCCCAGAAAAATTTAGAAACCCCCCAGATTTCCACATTTTGAGAAAGCCCCTAGATTTTTTTGATTTTTTTTTCCAACTTCCAAATTTATTTTTTCTTTCAACGCATATAAGTTCATTACATATTTCAGATGAAATAAAAAAAATTATAATAAATATAAAAATTTGCATCTAGCTACATAAAAATATTTCATTTAAAAAAAAATCAAGAATAATATCTACGCTAGTCATCTTCATTTTTGCAGTCGTTTTCACTAGTGACATTTCCTCTCATGGCGTAAAATTCTCCGCTCCAGAATGTAAGGAATATCTCAATTACATATGAGGCCGTGAGTGGAAAAGTGGTGTAACCCACTTTTTTAGCATATTTTTTCATTTCGAATCGATCGTAGTATTTGATTTGATATTCAAAAAGGATAAGTCACATTTTTGGAAGGCTTAAATATTTAAGAATTGAGTTTTTCGCTTTGATGCTTAAATGTGGAACTACGAAACAAAATTATCAATTTTTCCAAAATATGGGTTACACCACTTTTGCACACACGGCCTCAAATATTATCAGCATAACAAAAATCTAAATACAAGCGCTTCGATTCCTATAAGACGTTATTTTTAAAATGAAGAAAATTAAGCAGTCATTACAATTTTTAAATTTTTACCTTTAAAAATTATACCCCTAGATTTCCCCCCAGACATTTTGTCACCTCAGATTTCCCCCCAGCGATGAAAAAAAAACCCTCAATCTGGGGGGAAACCCCCACCAACTGGCAACCTGCTGCCAAGCAAATGAATTTGAAGTTAATTTGAAAGTAATTTTAAATGGGAATTCTAGAAACTAATTTTGGATATGTTTAAAGAACCACTCACCAGTGTTCTGAGTCTATCCGCACGAAATTTTCTTTTGTTATAATTTGTTTCGGGCTAAACCATAGATTTACTTTGACTAAAATAATAAGAATTTATTGATTTTTTATCCTGAATTTGTTTAAATCATACAGATACGAATTTGGTTGTCGTACCTACATATCTTAAGTGAATCATCCTATATTAAACAATACAAAAAACGAGATGTAAAATTTAACGCTAGCAAAACCCAGTGGTATAAAATTAATCATAAAAAACACCTAAAAAAATGTTCTTAAAAGCTACCCACCTAACGTAGGTATGTAGTTCTTTTTTATGTTTTGATTATAGGTACATATATGTATATAGGTACCTATGATTATTTGTTCTTTGTGCTTTTAGAATAAAGATGCTGCAAAAAAAATAACATGCATACATACATACATACCTACCTACAGATATTATCAAAAAAATTTCAGCTCGAAAAAATTACGAAAACAAAAAAAATTACATGCTCAACCAAAAAAACATCAATTATTTTTTCCACCATCAGAAATATCTCCGCCACAAAAAAAATCTTTCTCTACCTACTCAAAAGGCCACAAACTTATATCCTATACATGGATACAATTACATCACATATTTTTTTCCAAGATTAAAAATATCTCCGCCACAAAAAAAGTCTTTCTCTACTTACCCTCAAGGCCACAAATTATATCCTATAAATACATGCATACAATTACAATGGAGAAATGAGTTCATACTTTTTTGTTCATCGTTGCAACCCTCAGACAAAAAAACGTAGATACCTACTCAACAACCGGTAAAGCAAAGTAAAACAAAAAAAGATACAAAATTCTGGGAAAAGAGCTTTCATTATTTGTAGTAAAACTCGCTTTTTAAAAGCTTTGAAAATATAGTTTTTTTCAATTTCATAGGTCATTTTGCTCCATAGGCGTGAGACATCTGGATATGATTATTTGTGCTGAAAATCTACAATTCAATGAGCTTTAAGAAAGCTCTTTTCATGGAATTATTTTAAGATCTGGTCAAAGTGCTTTTTCTCTTTCAAATTTGTACCACAAATAATCATATCCAGATGTCTCACGCCTATGGAGCAAAATGACCTATGAAATTGAAAAAAAACTATATTTTCAAAGCTTTTAAAAAGCGAGTTTTACTACAAAAATGAAAGCTCTTTCCCCAGAATTTTGTATCTTTTTTTGTTTTACTTTGCTTTACCGGTTGTTGAGTAGGTATCTACGTTTTTTTGTCTGAGGGTTGCAACGATGAACAAAAAGTATGAACTCATTTCTCCATTGTAATTGTATGCATGTATTTATAGGATATAATTTGTGGCCTTGAGGGTAAGTAGAGAAAGACTTTTTTTGTGGCGGAGATATTTTTAATCTTGGAAAAAATATGTGATGTAATTGTATCCATGTATAGGATATAATTTGTGGCCTTTTGAGTAGGTAGAGAAAGATTTTTTTTGTGGCGGAGATATTTCTGATGGTGGAAAAAATAATTGATGTTTTTTTGGTTGAGCATGTAATTTTTTTTGTTTTCGTAATTTTTTCGAGCTGAAATATTTTTGATAATATCTGTAGGTAGGTATGTATGTATGTATGCATGTTATTTTTTTGCAGCATCTTTATTCTAAAAGCACAAAGAACAAATAATCATAGGTACCTATATACATATATGTACCTATAATCAAAACATAAAAAAGAACTACATACCTACGTTAGGTGGGTAGCTTTTAAGAACATTTTTTTAGGTGTTTTTATGATTAATTTTATACCACTGGTTTGCTAGCGTTAAATTTTACATCTCTTTTTTTGTATTGTTTAATATAGGATGATTCACTTAAGATATGTAGGTACGACAACCAAATTCGTATCTGTATGATTTAAACAAATTCAGGATAAAAAATCAATAAATTCTTATTATTTTAGTCAAGTAAATCTATGGTTTAGCCCGAAAACAAATTATAACAAAAGAAAATTTCGTGCGGATAGACTCAGAACACTGGTGAGTGGTTCTTTAAACATATCCAAAATTAGTTTCTAGAATTCCCATTTAAAATTACTTTCAAATTAACTTCAAATTCATTTGCTTGGCCAGCAGGGTTGCCAGTTGGGGGGTTTTCCCCCAGATTGAGGGTTTTTTTTCATCGCTGGGGGGAAATCTGAGGTGACAAAATGTCTGGGGGGAAATCTAGGGGTATAATTTTTAAAGGTAAAAATTTAAAAATTGTATGACTGCTTAATTTTCTTCATTTTAAAAATAACGTCTTATAGGAATCGAAGCGCTTGTATTTAGATTTTTGTTATGCTGATAATATTTGAGGCCGTGTGTGCAAAAGTGGTGTAACCCATATTTTGGAAAAATTGATAATTTTGTTTCGTAGTTCCACATTTAAGCATCAAAGCGAAAAACTCAATTCTTAAATATTTAAGCCTTCCAAAAATGTGACTTATCCTTTTTGAATATCAAATCAAATACTACGATCGATTCGAAATGAAAAATATGCTAAAAAAGTGGGTTACACCACTTTTCCACTCACGGCCTCATATGTAATTGAGATATTCCTTACATTCTGGAGCGGAGAATTTTACGCCATGAGAGGAAATGTCACTTAGTGAAAACGACTGCAAAAATGAAGATGACGAGCGTAGATATTATTCTTGATTTTTTTTTAAATGAAATATTTTTATGTAGCTAGATGCAAATTTTTATATTTATTATAATTTTTTTTATTTCATCCTGAAATATGTAATGAACTTATATGCGTTGAAAGAAAAAATAATTTGGAAGTTGGAAAAAAAAATCAAAAAATCTAGGGGCTTTCTCAAAATGTGGTAATCTGGGGGGTTTCTAAATTTTTCTGGGGGGGGAACATTTTTTTTCATCTGGCAACACTGTTGGCAAGTTAAATTACCATGCTTCAAATGTAGGGAGGAAAGGTACCTATACAGAAATTTAATACCAAAACTAGATTTTCTGAAGTGAACATTTATATATATTGGGTCGTATGCTAAAAGATGAGCAAGATCTCTGAGTCCGAGTTAACGAGCTTGAACTCACATGTGAGATCGATCGAGCAGAGCTGAACTCGGACTCGATTTTATATGCAATAAAATTATTTCGCTCTGAGCAGCTCTGACTCGATGCATATGAGATCGATCTCAAAGCTCTTCGTCTTGAATAGTTGTGACTGTTATTTCTGTGCAGTACGTAGAAGACGAAAAAACATAAATTTCCCTGAAGGCGGAAACGAAAAATTGGTGTTTAAAATTCAGTCAGATTACGTCGTAAGCTTTTGCGAGTACGAGGGTTTAAAGCAATGAAATGAAATGCTACATGTATGTTTATAAAAACCGATTTGGTGTATACACAAACGGAAAAAAAATAATTGAAAAAGTGCTCAGAATGAAATTGCGTTTAAAAAGCTAAATGCTATACCTAATCAAAAAAATTAAGAAAACAAATTTAAATAAAAATTTTTAAGTGTAGGTATTCTGAGATGAAACAAAAAACATCCTACTGCTTAATTCTTCTAGTTTTTAGTTTTGTTTGCAAATACATAGTTTTTTTACGCAAGACAAATATTTTCTATTTTTTTATTTTCTTAAAGGTGTGAATTTCTTTTGAATTTAAATTTTTGAGTCAATTGAATGTAGAAGTCATGTAACATGTTTTTTCAGCTTCATTTAACTTAATTCTGTGTTGGTGTACAATTTTGTTTTGCCTGAGATATCTGTCTTAAGCTGAAGGAGATACCTTAGTCTTTGGTCACTAATATTTAAGCAAATAGTGACAACATACAATATTGAAGGGCGGTTCTAAAAACTGGAATATCTTTTCTAAAGGAATCTTTAAGGATTTTTTGGATTTTCTTTCACCGTTTAGAAAATCGCAAAAAAAACTATTTTGTGATTGTCTCTTGGTTATTTGTTTGCCTCCTTGCAAATATGTATTGAATTATTAACTGGTGTTGCAGATTTTCATATTAATATTCCTTTAAATTTTGATGTTAATTTATTGAACGGGTTTTCAATTTTTTTTTCTTGCATTTTCATAATCCTGAACAATTTCAAAAGGTTTTCTTAGAATAGGTACGTGGCAGGTACTCATTCGAGCTTTGTATGTTGTCATTATTTGCTGAAATATTAGTCATCAAATATAAAAAAAATCCAAGAAATAGAAATTTTTTGTCTCGTATCATTTCATGCGGTTAGCAATACTTAAAAAAAAATATTTGCCAACAATCCTCTGTACAGGAAACATGAAACCGCAAAATAATTTTTCTTTCATCGCAATACGGCATTTTTATAAACTTAAATTGTGACAAAATTAAGCTGAAATTCTGGTATCTTGACGGTTTTATATGAGCTGAGTAAGAGAAAACCCATGCTCAATTATTTGTGAGATCGATCTCATGGAATCAACTGTTTTCTCACCTTTTTGCATAGCAAACCGAGTTCTATCTAATAAGAGCTTTCAAAATGAGATCGAGATCATCACTGTGAGATTGAACTCACCAGTCACCACATGATGGGTCGTATGCTAAAAGATGAGCAAGATCTCTGAGTCCGAGTTAACGAGCTTGAACTCACACGTGAGATCGATCGAGCAGAGCCGAACTCGGACTCGATTTTATATGCAAAAAAATGAGTTCGCTCTGAACAGCTCTGACTCGATGAATATGAGATCGATCTTAAAGCTCTTCGTCTTAAATAGTTGTGACTGTTATTTCTGTGCAGGGCGTATAGAAGACGAAAAAACATTAATTTCTCTGAACGAGGAAACGAAAAATTGGTGTTTAAAATTCAGTCGGATTATGTTCGTAAACTTTTGCGAGTACTAGGGTTTAAAGCAAGGAAATGAGTTGCTACATGTATGTATGTTTGTGAAAACCGATTTGGTGTAGGTATATAACTACAAACGGAAAAAAATAATTGAAAAAGTGGTCGTTTAAAAAGCTAAATGCGATAGTCAAAAAAATTAAGAAAACAAAAAAAATACAAATACAAATTTTTAAGTATTTTTTGAGATGAAACAAAAAACATCCTACTGCTTAATTTTTCTAGTTTTTAATTTTGTTTGCAAATTATTTTCTTGCGCAAGACAAACATTTTCTATTTTTTATTTTCTTAAAGGTGTGAATTTCTTTTGAGTTTAAATTTTTGAGTCAATTGAATGTATAAGTCATGTAACATGTTTTTTCAGCTTTAGCTTCACTTAACTTTATTTTGTGTTGGTGTACAATTCTGTTTTGCCTGAAATATCTGACTCAAACTGAAGGAGATACCTTAGTCTTTGGTCACTAATATTTAAGCAAATAGTGACAAAATACAAAATTCAAGGGCGGTTCTAATAACTGGAATATGTATTCTAAAGGATTCTTTAAGGATTTTATGGATTTTCTTCCGCCGTTTAGAAAATCACAAGAAAAACAATTTTTGTGATTGTCTCTTGGTTATTTGTTTGCCTCTTTGCAAATATGTATTGAATTATTACCTGGTGTTGGCTTGCAGATTTTCATATTAATATACCTTAAATATTCCTGTAAGTTTTGATGTTAATTTACTGAACGGGTTTTCAATTTTGTTTACCTTTATTTTCTAACGGTAAAATGTAAAAACATAATCCTACAATTTTAAAAGGTTTTCTTAGAAAAGTTACGTGGCAGGTACTCATTCAAGTTTGAGTTTTGTATGTTGTCATTATTTGCTGAAATATTAGTGATCAAATAAAAAAAAAAAAATCCAAGAAATCGAAAATTTTTGTTTCGTATCATTTCATACGGTTAGCAATAACGTTACCTACATACTTTAAAAAAATATTTGCCAACAATCCTCCGTAGATATAGGAACAATGAAACCGCAAAATGAATTTTCTTTCATCGCAATACGGCCACCTACCACAAAAATACAGCTCTTCAAAAATCACTAAACAAAATTGAAAAAATATCTTGTTCCCTACAAAATTGCAAATAAAGTTCTTCGCTCCAATTTGTATAAACTTAATTTGTAACAAAATTAAGCTGAAATTCTGGTATCTTGACGGTTGTATATGAGCTGAGTAAGAGAAAACCCATGCTCAACAATTTGTGAGATCGATCTCACGGAATCAACTGTTTTCTCACCTTTTTGCATAGCAAACCGAGTTCTATCTCATAAGAGCTTTCAAAATGAGATCGATTTCATCACTGTGAGATTGAACTCACCACATGAGATCTAACTCGGTCAGTAATTTTTGTTTTGCATACGAAGCTAAGAAAGTTTTCTAAAAAGTGAGAAAACAGCTTGAACTCGTCTTTTTGCATATGACCCGATATCTAATACGTTCAGTAATTTTTTTTTTGCATACGAAGCTAAGAAAGTTCTCAAAAAAGTGAGAAAAAAGCTTGAACTCATCTTTTTGCATATGATCCATTATGTTTCTTAAAAAATTATGTTAAAAAATATAGTCAAGTCAATTTAGACTTTTTTGTAACAGAAGATTGGGAAAGGAATTTTTTCTTGACTTCGTTAAAGTACGATACAGAAAGCTTGCCTCTATATTGATTTAAAGAGTGAATTCGTTTTTAACGAATAATATCGGTAGTTTAAAATCAATAAAAATACAAATAAATTTATTGAATAAATAAAAATGCATTCGTAACAAATGCATTTCTACAAATTTCAATATATGATATTTTTCAAATTTTGTGCATTCAACGAGTTATAACCAATCATCAGCAATAAAAATGGAGTTCGCACATTTTTAGTCAATTTTTTTTTCTTTCAGTATTAACCGAAAATTTCTTTCAAAAGTTCTAGTAATAACTATATCCTACAGTTTTGTTCTTAACATTTTCTTTTTATAAGCAATTATTGCTTACCAACTGTATTGCCCGAAAGGTGTCCGCACATCATTATAATTATAAGTGTTTCCAAAGTGTGAGTGGGGTTTTTTTCAATATGGAAACGGGAAAGACAGGACTAGCTCAAATCCAAACTTTCGATCATCAACTCCAACTCCTTTCGGGGTTGCCGCTATCTTCAATTAAGGAGTGAACTTGTTTTTCACAAATAAAATCCACATTTTTAATTTTATCGACAAAATACAAATGTAGTCCTGACAAGAAGAATAAGTTTAATGAATTTGTAAAAAATGCCACATTTGTTCATGTTTTGTGTATTTAAATAGCTATAGCAAATTATAAGCAAAAAATGGAGCTCACATATTTTTATTCAATTTTTGTTCAGTGCTACGTAAAAAATTTTAAGATTCAGAAAATGGTCTCACAATTTATTTAAAAATTAATGTTTGTTTTTACTTAAAAGTTGAACAATATAAATAGACTATGAGCCCACAGCAGATTTTGGGTGTGAGTGATAGCAAAACAAGAAGTATAGGCGTTGAAAGCTTCATTAAGGGATATTCAAAAAATCAAAGTCTTACAGTCCGCAACTGGGGCCTTTCCGATTAACAGTGCATTGAAAAAAAAATATGAATGCAACTTCGAAAGTAATCGTGTTAGCCGAAATTCGTTTTCATCCCTCTCTAGACCCCTCCTTAGATAAGCTGCCAGACTGTTTAAAAAAACCTTTTTTCACTTAGCATTTTGAATTTTTTAAACGGTCCGGTACTAACTATACACTCAAATGGTTTCAGATTCCATGATATGTGACCAGAGGAGCTTATCGAGGGAGAGGTGAAAACCAATTTCGGCTAACACGATTACCTTCGAAGGTGCATTCATATTTTTTTTGTCAATACACTATTAATCCCAAAGGCCCCAGTTGCGGACTGTAAGACTTTGATTTTTTGAATAGCCCTTAATGAACTTTCGACGCCTATACTTCTTTTTGTTGCTATCACTCACACCCAACATCTGCTGTGGACTCTCGGTCTTAAAGATAAGGCCACAAGCTGGAGAAACCAAAAATCTTTGGAATAATTATTTTAACACATTTCTAACTATTTACTTTTAAAATTAAATTTTAACAAAATCAAGCCCAATCAGAGCATTTTATGAGCTGTGATCTTTCGATCTCAATGAAATTTCTAAATAAAGATTTTTTGTTCGTTTTGAGGGTTATCATGCTTTTAATTTATTTTACTGTTAATAAACGTTAAAATCGATATCAATTTATCACCCCGGTTACAGAATCCGACGAATGAATTGCGGAGGGAATCAGACTCAATTTGGACATTTTTACTATGAGCCAAATGTCAAAATTGAGTCAGATTCCCTCCGCAGCTCATTCGTCGGATTCTATAATCGGGGTGTATATTTTGATTATTACTAAGAAAATCTACTGGGCTAAGGAATGCTTGGATCTTTTTCATGGAACCTCGATTGATTTCTCTTTCAACATAAGTTTGCTTGAATGGAATGGACTGCATAGTATTCTTCTGTCAAAGCTTCGAGAAAAACAGTGGATTGAATTTACCAGCAGTGCCACACAGTCTCAATTTCATGATGAATACTGCAACTTGCTTAACTCCGAAGTATCAAACTATTTCGACGACTCGAATCCCCGTGATATGATTCCTATCTTCTTAATCTTAAATCAAGAGCGTTCCAGAGAGATACTGATGGTATATGTACACTCTGTAATATGGATGTATCGGAAAACACTTTTCATTTCATTGGAACCTGTCCAATCTTCAGAGGGTACAGAAGAACATTTCTTGGCAGTGAAGAGCTCTCCCACTCTCAACTTCTTAACGTTTTAAATGGCAACTGCTACTCAAATCTATACAACTATTTAAAAGCTGCAATTAACTACCGCAACCTAATTTTAAATGAATTTTCTTGATTAATAAAATTAAATCTACTCTCTAAACTTAATTTTTTAATTTACCTTTTAACCTGACAGGCAACTTAAAGTTATTGTCTTAATTAATTTTATACCAGCATGCACTATGTTTTTGTAAAAACTTATTTTTTGAAACAAAATTATATATCTATCTATCTCTATCTATCTATCTATTTTGATTAATTCTTACGAAAAAAATACAGGTTTTTCTTAAAAACCAGTAGGTACATAGGTAATGTATGTAGGACTATATTTTCGAAAAATTAAAAACTTAAAAAATAGTTTTTTTTTTAATAAATTTAGATTTCAATCTACGAGTTAAATGATTTTTTTTCGTCGCGAATGGAATACGATCTCAGCTTACTTAATGTATTTAAACCATAGATAAATCGGTTTTTTACCCTTTTTAGAATTATATAATTATCTTATTATTTAAATATCTTAGTTTTAATAAAAGGAAATCCGCTAACTGTCATGTTGCATTAATTTGCTTGTCGATACAACCCATTATTTTAGTATCTACCTAAATAACTAGCTTATCAAAATATTGGCATTTTTCATAAGCTTTTATATTTAAAATAAAGTAGATAAATACCTACAATGCTACATCTACCTATTCCTTCATACCTACTCACAAAAAAATACAATTTACCTTGTGTCCACCTCACCCTTAGTTTATTTTCTTATTGTATACATAATAACTGTTTATATGTATGTATAAAAATCCATATAAATACATAATATACCTTCCTAAATATTGTTTGTTATTTTTCCTTTATTTAAAGGGATTAACCATTAAGATCCGATCGGTAGATCCAAAGTTATAAGCGAATCAAAATTTCCCTACAAGAAAATCATTCATCAAATCGCATTTCCTTTACCAAATAAAGTTCTTATTCAAAACAAAAAGATCTTTACTAAACCACAATCACAACCCGCAAACTCTTAATACAAAAACAAAACAACCACCAGCCACATAGACGCCAGCCAAACCAATGCACACAGAAACAGCAGCCAGCAGTACAAAAAAGCCAACACACACACAACATGAGAATTGAGGTAATCCACGAAACCCAAAAAAAAATAAAATAAATCAAGGGGAAATAGAGTTCACGAACAAAAATGACAACAGAGAGAAAGAGATGCGTGTACCTTACCTAATGAGAATGAGAAACGATTTTTTTTCTAGATTTTGTATCTTTGTCACCTACCGCTGCTGGCTTTTGTATCTTTGTTTGTTAAAGCTGTTGGGTTTTGTATCTTTGTCAGGTAAGACGATGTCAGGTAAGGCAATTTCTTAAGACATTTTTTTCTATGGGGCTGAGACATCTGTATATAATTATTTGTGTTTTCAGTTTCATATCCCAGATTTTTCTATGAGCGTGAGACATCTGTATATAATTATTTGTGCTTAAACTCTTTTGGCAAGTTTCATGAGTGTAAGAGTTTTTTCGTGGGTGTTATGGTAATAATTCTACACTTGCCCCTACCCTTTAAAAAACACCTTTTCAACTCATATATTTTTAGGGAATTTTTTGATACTTAGTTCTATTGACTATTGAAATATTTATCCCAAGTTCCATTAACATAGGTAGGTACCATTGTTTTCATAGGGGTTTCGGTACAATTTTATGTATGTACTTAAAAAAAATCATCATTGCATAAAAATGAGCTTAACTTTTTTTTTGGGTAGTTGATCATTTTGGATTTAGTCTCATTAAATTCAGCGTTAAAAGTTACCCTTAAAAAATGTACAATAACATAGTTAGGTTGCTGCAAGAAAATAGGTATTTCAGTTTGAAAGACTTCCAACTTTTTCACCTCTACCGATTTAAGTATTTCATGAATTAATTATTTCACCTCTGCACCTATTTTTCCTGGGCTATCCATACAATTTACGAATTTAACTCAATCAAAACATCACCATGATTTATGACAAATAATGAATTGAAACAAGGCAAAAACTATTCGATCTTCCATCAAATCAAGCAGAAAATAACTGGGCCTCTATTATGTAAAACGAAACGAAAGGCAAAAAAACGATAATCACGAAAACGAAAGTCACGACATACCCCGATTATGTAAAACGATAACCCTATTCCTTGGTTTAGTCCCAACCAGTTTCAAACAGTTTCAAACCGCCAGATTTGGTGCGGACCAATACAATTTTTCAAGTGTGGAACGACTTCGTACTAAATCTGGCGGTTTCAAACTGTTTGAAAGTCGGCAAGGAACAGACCTGATAATGGGCCTATGAAAATGTTGCCAGCTAAAACGAAACAAAACATTTTTTTTCAACCACATCTAACTTCACGCAAGTGCTTGTTCGTATTTATCAAAAAAATCCCATCAATAAATCAGAAAATTCCCTTTTAAATTTTTTCTCCAAATTTCAATCATTCTCTAATATTTTCACAAAAGTTTAAATCATCACTTGTGTGAACATTAGTATTTCAAATTGTTTAAGGATAAATAGTCATATTTGTATTCACAAAAAAAATTGAGAATAAATCTCTTTTAAGGTAAAAAAAACTACTTTTATTTTCAGTTTGCAATTTTGCATTATTTGTCACACTTAAAAGGCAATGGCTTTTAAAGTTTAACGGGAACCGAAAACTCCTTTTTAGATTTTTAAAATTTGTTTGCTAAATGTCATTAATATTGAACTTTCAGTAATACCTTTGAAGCTTTAGCTTGCGGTATCAAATAAAAATGGAGTGAAGTCCGTTTATTTTTATTATTATTTCCTAGTTTGATTAGACAAAGTGAAACCTTTAACAATTAAAATTTCGTTGGAAATATTATCGTATTGAATCTTAAAGATTAAATATTTTTAAAGACAAAAATCCCACAGAAAGGGATTTTTCTCATTACTCCCCCCAGCACTGTCTTCAGTATTAAGAACTGTCAAAAAGTGAATAAATTTTGAGTGTAAAGTTCAATAATTTCAGTGATTTGTTAATAAATATGTTATAAATAATCAAAATAAATACAACAGAAGAAGGAAATAATATTACAAGAAGTTAAATGCATCAGGGGGTCAATTCTCGATCTGTGAAACTGTGAAATGAAAACAAAGTTATCATTTCAGTTTTCACAGAGTTTTATCATTTTATCACTTCACAAACACGCGCAATGCGATTCCCGAACTAGTTATGAAAAACAGTTGTCAAAGTGAGTACTTAAAAGTACTAAAATAACAAAAATGCTACCAATTGCTCATAGAAAAAGATGATTGTGACGTCATAGAAAGACCAAGATGGTGACTTAGGTGTATCCAATGAGCACAATTTGTTTGTGTTTATCATTTTTCTTTTCACAGGTTTTCACAGAATGAAATGATTGTGATAAACGAATTATCATATGAAAACATTTTGGCATTTGTTTTCATTTTTTCACACTTTGAGAATCGCATTTGGTGTGAAGGCGTTATCATATTTATCACTTCACAGTTTCACTGATCGAGAATTGACCCCCAGCTTCAATTTCAAAATTAACTTGTATACGTTGTATGTTCATTTATTTAGTTTTGTGTTGGTGGCATATGGGTGATTCTCTGCCAACTGTGATTCTTTTTTTAGAAAATTTTCAAAAACTAAAACTTCTTGGAAACAATTTTTGTTTTGAGTTTTTGGCTTCATTTAGTCAGAGTATCATATCTGTAAAAGCATTTTGCTACAACTTTTAAAGAACAAAAAATATAGTGAAATGTACTAAAACTAGTATAGACGATAGTGAAACTCTTTTTCTTTTTTTTCTTTCTAATTTTTTCTCCCTCTTTTTGACCACATTTTTGTTGAGATTCTTGATTTTCTCGTACGTTTTGACCTCTTGACATTTCTACTTCCCTCTTTTTCTTTGAAAAATTATCTCTTTTTCGTTTTTGAAGTCTGTTCTTCTGAATGGAAATCCTTTTCCTTGTGCTGGGTTATTACTTAGTTTTGATTGCACGGAATGATTTTTGTTTGGCTCGTCTGAGGTATTGCTAACGTTCTTATAAAGAAAATTGGTAGGAAAAAATATTATTGCAAAGAATTATTTAATTATATTTATTTAAAGCTCAATAAGTATTTAAATGCCACGGTACTGACATCCACGGTACTGACATTAAGACAGTTTATGTAACCTCACTTCTCTATGCTTATGAGAAAAATAATTTCCAGGACAATTTTAACTTGTGCCGTTAAAAGGAATACAAAATTCTGATAACCATCCAGAAACATGTTTTAACATGCTTAAAAAATACTACCACGGTACTGACAAATAAATTTGTGACATACCTTCATCGCATGCAAACGTATCACTCTTAAAATACAACAACGAACCAAAAACAAAATTACTGTTGTTAAATATACATGAAGAGTGTCTCTTTTAGAAAACTACAATACATACGTGTCAAAGCTAAAACAAAATGGCGGTTGAGCGGGAAATCTTTTGAGTTCAAAAATAAAACTAAAACCTCGGACAACATTCATTCATGATTATTTTGTTCAGCTATACGTATTTTGACTTAATTTTTGCATTATTTTATCAAGCAAGTATTGCACTCAAACTTTTTTAAGGGCAAAATTTATATTCAATGAAGTATTTCATTCGAAAACAGTAAACTAAATCGGAAAAACAAGGAACGGACATGCCACGGTACTGACATTTTGACAATACTTTTCCAAGCCATGTCGAAGAAGTTTCAAATTTGGTCATGAAATTGAATGTAGATTGTAGTAAATAGCCATTTACACAATCCAAACCAAAAATATATACGAACATTTTACAATAAACAACAAAAAAAGCACTGGACGCAAAGAATCACAGTTGGAACGGAATCACCCATATAACAATAAAATTTTATTTTTGTTTATAATTGTTTTACTAAACGTATAATTGTTTTATTTTTATAAAAAATACAGTGGAAGTCACAGAAAGACAAATATTAATAGCACTGAAATCAAAACGAAAGCTATACGAGGGCCTATGGCCACTCGTAGAAGAATACGAGTATCGTTATTACATTAACGATTATCGTTTAACGTAATCGCATTTTAACGATAACGCGGTATTTTGAACGATAATCGTATTACGTAATAAGGCCCCTGCATAAGTAGTGCTTATACAATATCAATAACTAACCCATGACGATCTTCCACTTAACTACCCTCTTTATCTATTAAAAATTATTATTCTCTTTTTTCAAATTAATTTTGCCCAACATTTACAAAAAGTCAATTTCAATATTTTTCAGAGAAAATCTCATGCAGCGCGAAGCAAAATATGTATACGATGAAGCATACATAATGTATATGTAAAACAAACCATTCAAACGCATGTAAGGTACCTGTACCAAATAAGGCCCACCTAATATGTTTTCCCTAATAACTCCCTTATTGTATTAGATATGCAGGAAAACTAAATGGATTATAAAAATTAGTTCAATTATACAAAATAAAACGGGAACTTAAGTTCAAAAAAAGCTGCTCAATATATTTTTTTCGATGATTTAAAAAAACCTTCCGTTGGGCCTTATTAGGAACCTGTGCTCCAAATAAGGCCCATAAGTTTTTTTCTCAAACAATGTTGAATTTCTTCCTGAAAAAAGTAAAAATTAAACAAAACAGAAAATTTGTATGATATATATTTTTTATGATATATTTCAAGGAGAGTTTTAAAATGTCTTCTTGACAAAAAGGAACTTAAAAAAACTTAAAACTAAAAATCAACATAAATAGAAATTCATTTTGAAAAATCAGCCTTTAAAGTAAAAATAAGTAAATCAGTTCATTTTGTAATTAAATCAAAAAAAAAAAACTTAACAATCCAAGAGATTAAACACATCCACCTGGACATTCAAAAGCCTCGTCTTCTTCAGTCAACCCGACGCATAGTTCATGATACCAAGCGCCGCAAGCCTGGCATTGCCTCATGTCTTCCATTCTATCAATTTTACAGGCGTGACAATACCACGCTCCTGTCCCTTCCTTTTGTTTAGGTTCTCTTTTGGATGTTGATGGTTTGGGTTGAGAAGCTGTATCCAGTTCCTTTTGTTTCTCTTCGAAAAGATGTTTTGTAACTTCTTGGCCTTTGAAGTTCAAGGCCTTTCTTCGATTTGTTATTCGACTGACCTTAGTTTTAGGTGTGGGAAGCAGTTTTTGAAATGGAGACTTTATTTGATTGTTTACGCTCCTCTTCCTCTAATTGATCCACTGCTTGGAGCATTGCAGCTAGTCCTGTAATTTTTGGTGCAGAATTGAAACCCGATGTTTGAGCTACCAATGTTGAGAGTGGAGCATTGTCAGAGTCATCATCCGAGTTGTAGGGGTCCGGTATAATGTGAGGTTGCTGCGTTTGTGTACCAGATGTGCTTGGAACACTGTTTTCCAAATGTGTCGGGCATTGTAACTCGGAGAGAGCTGATGGAGCGAATGCTATCTCTGGAATCGCTTCTGGATCAAAAGGATACAATCCTGTCGCTCTAAATCCTGAAGTAATGTTGTCATATGTCATGCATTTTGACCAAACACTTGACAATATAACATTGAAGCTTGTTTTATTAAGTTTCCTTTCTGGAAACTTCGAACTAAACTTCAATACTTCTTGATCCCAGTGAAGCTCGAAAGATCGGTACACGGCTTTATCCAGAGGTTGGAGCTCGTGTGTGGTGTTTGATGGAAGACAATAGAGCGTTATTTCATGTTTTTCTGCTTCGTCCACAATGCTGTAATCCAAATGACACGCAGCTCCGTCAAAAACTAAGAGGCAAGGTCCAGCAGCTTTGAACTTGCTCAAATGAGTTACAAAATCCACAAAAGTTGAGTGGTTCATATAGCCTTTTGGGGTCATCTTCACTACGGGAGATAATCCAAAAACTCCGGTTTTTGTCTTATGCCTTTGAAGATGACCATGGGTGGAATTGCAGTTCCTATGGCGTTAACGCGGCCTACAACGGTGACACTTTCCGCATGTTCGTTTGATATTTGGTGGACTTTTTTTTACCCTTTAAGAGCCAAGGCGTTTTTTTGGTGATGCAAATTTATTCTACAGCCTTTTTCATCCATGTTGTAGATGCATTCGGGTCTGTGCCCTATGTTTAATCTATCTAGCAGGACCTCCAGTTTTGTGAAGCCACAATTTGCTTATTTAATTTTTTGGCCCTAGCTGGGTTCATGAATTGGGGCTTTCTAATCGACAACTCTGGGTTTCGCTTCATAAACAAGTTCATCCACTTTCTTCCTGCCAGATTTCCCGGCCTGCTGAAACTGTTGGCGATGTTGTTGGCCTCACAAAATACTGCGACTTGATGCCTTACTACTTTTTGTGTAAGTGGCATACCAACTTGAGCCAATCTCACAACTCTGTCACACAAATCCTTTTCCTGTTCGGCAGTGAATGTGGGTGGGCGACCCAATTTTCTTTTGCTTGAACCGCTCATGTGGTTCCTGTGAGTCCTTCTAGGAACATTAAAGCGCGCTGAGGCTTCGCGTTGTGACAATAACCCTCTTCTTACAGATTGTATTGCATTTTCAATACGGCTTCGTTCCAACTTGCCCGTTTATTTCGCTGTGCCATTTTTGCTGAAAATAAGTAAAAAAAATGGAATGAAAATTTTCATAAACTTAATAAGGCCCACTCAAGATTTTCATGGGCCTTATTAGGAACACGGTAGACTTTTGTTTATAAAATTAAAAACTAAAATCTACCTGGGAAACAAAAGTTTTTTTTTTGTGAAAAATGTATCTTTACATTATATATTTCACTTAAAAAAATTAAAAAAAGTACTTACCGCAAAGCTTTATCCACAAAAAAAAACAGCTTTATTATTTATTTTGTATAAGAACACGTGCGCGCACAGCTTCGCGAGCTTACTGGCTGAACAGAATGCAAGACGCAACTGGAATAGATGTCAAAAAAGCTGTAGTAGATGTCAAAAATGCTGCAGTAAAAGTTAAAATTTGTTCAACTCTTGCAGCTCCGGCTGCAGCATTTTTGACATCTATTCCAGCTCCGTTTTGCATTCTGTTCAGCCAGTTAATGAACTGCCAGTCTCAACGCGATCGAGAGAACCGGTTTTTTTTTGTTGTGTGTGCAATGAAATGCGAAGGTTACACATGCAAAGAAACAAAAGTCCCGTTAACTGTCGATTTTGTTGTTTTCTGTCTCCTGGGCCTTATTAGGAGCTGGGCCTTATTTGGTTCAGGTACCTTATGTAAATAGAGTACGAAGTAGCAAATTTGACCTGCGCGCGGTAGCCGGTAGCACATATCCAACATGGCTGACACTCAGGTTTGATAATGTGTACCACGCTTAACGATCATGAAAACAAAAACAACGACCACATAGTTCCTAAAAAGAGAGAACAGAGAAGCAAACTGTTTTGTTTCCTTCTGTTTTTTCTCAGACCTCTTGAAACAAAAACAAAATTGTTTCTTTTTTCTGTATATAGCTCTGCCATATGTTAGAGTAGTAGAGAAAATAATTTAAAAAGTTGTCCCTTCTCTAAGATGTTGAACTTTTAAGAAAGCTCTTTTTGTGCACGAATTTCGTTTTCATAGACATTTTTTCCCATATGGATGCTACATCTGTATAGTTTATTATCTGTGCTAATAAATAAGAAAATGCTGAAATGGATCTTTTCTATCCCAACACATTCAAAAATTACTATTTTCCATTTTTAGACCAATAGTTTATTAACTAAGGGTAAGCTAATGACTCAACAATTTTTCGCCTTACATATACAATATTATGCACTTAATACGTGGCAAATGATTATGAAAATTTTGATTTTATGATTTACTTGTGACAAAAATAAATCTTAGTAGGTAGTTTTTTTTCTGAGAAAAATAATGGACTTATTAATAATTTAAAATCAGTTTGTACTGGGTGGGGGAAAAAACCACGTATCTGAGGTAATGTCTATGTTTTACTGGACTGGACTAGTCCTATGATTTCGACTAATTGCGGAGAGATTTAAAGTAACAATGGCATACAATTTGTGAATTGTGACTGAAAAGTTTTAGATTTTGTTTTTGGGACAATATAAAAATTAAAAATTTTTGTTCGCAAATACTAAACCAATATGTTTGCAAAAATACCACATGTTTACCAATAAACAAAACGCGAAGATGCTTTTTGAATTGAACAATATACATAGAACAAAGGTATCTATTTATTGCCTCATTCATTGGACTTTACCGTGTGACGTTTACGTTTCGATTAGACTGTGACTTGTGTTTAGAATTTGTTGAAGGTCTCATTAATAAAAGTTTATTTGTGAATCTGTTGTTTACTTTCTAAAATAATAAAAGACCAAGTATTGATTAAAAATTAGGTTTTAATTAAACTTAATAGCACATGAAAGTTATACTATCACCAAAAAACACCCGTTTTGTGGAACGCATTGTAGAAAAAGCTGACGTTTTCATTTGTGTCTATCTGAATTCTGAAGGAAGGTTATGAGAGAAGCCTAGTTCCAGTTTTTTGGGACGCGATTGAGTCATGATTCTGGGAAGACTCACCGTCACCATATTGATAAACGCAAACTAATCATCCACTCCCGTCACCATTGGTTTAAGGGGGAAAGTTGTCAAGACCGGAGTTGTTGGTAATGACATACTTATGATTTTAAAGAAAATTAAAAATAATACTCTTTTGGTTTAGTGGAGCGAATGAATTGAGTTCAAATAAAGAAGTTTAAGTGAGCTCTACTCCATATATTGCGTTTCGCCCAGGTACAACAGTTGGGCTCATCAGTTAGATGCTGTTGTACCCTTCTAAGACGCAATTTTGGTCGATGTGTACCGACTCATATAGAAATCACAGCATGAATGCTCTGTGAATTCTATTTATCCAGGGGAATTTGTTTAAAAAATTGCGTCTTAGAAGGGTACAACAGCATCTAACTGATGAGCCCAACTGTTGTACCTGGGCGAAACGCAATATATGGAGTAGAGCTCACTTAAACTTCCTTATTTGAAGGTAATGACATACTTTTTTTTTTAATTTTAAATAAATATACAGGGTGTCCCGTAATGAGTGGATAATACTGCAACTGGTGATAGCAGGCCTTTTGACTGCTCAGAAAAAAAATATAAGAAAAATATTTTTCTTGTGGTCTCCATGGTATAATTTATTTTCGAAAAATTTTAAAAAATTCAGGGTCTCCTAAAATACCTAAATACAACGGCCACCCATAAAGGATTCTTAATATTTTTGTATTTTTTTAATATTTTTGAATAACCGTTCTAAATGATGGGAAGTAAATTTTAACACCAGCTGATGCATTTTTTGTGTTATAATTTTTTTAAATTATTTTGTATTCAAAAATAATTCAATATTTTTTTTCACCAAAGTTTGAAAAATAATAAAGGGAAAAAAATGTATCAGAACATAAGTGGCAAATTTGATAAAAATTGGCCTGTTTAATGTACTTTTCAAAATGGTATAACACATGTTTGTGTCTACAACCATAACCAATAAAATTGGCATTTAATCTACTAAAGTAGTTTTTTAACATTTTATCAGATGATATTAAGTTACAAAGTTAAGTAAACACTACGGCGACGAATGAATGACTCATATTGTTTTTTTAATTTTTATTGCATTTAAAAATAACCGTTCTTA
The DNA here is from genome assembly GCA_963921185.1 of Dasysyrphus tricinctus. NCBI lineage: Eukaryota > Metazoa > Arthropoda > Insecta > Diptera > Syrphidae > Dasysyrphus > Dasysyrphus tricinctus. Next base: position 77,151 of record CAWUEQ010000123.1, read on the forward strand.
AATAAAGGCAGTAACATTTAACACTAGTTGCTGGATTTTTTTTTTAATAATTTTTTTAATTAATTTTTTAATAAAAAAATGATTAAATATTTATTTTCATCCTATAGGGGTATTGACATCGAACCCCCGTCAGAATCGGAAATCCTTGCATCAATAAATCTCCTCAAAAACAACAAGGCAGCTGGACTGGACGGAATACCAGCTGAATTCCTGAAAGCCGATCCCGTAACAGCGGCTAGTATTTTACATCCGTTGATACAAATCATTTGGGAAAACGAATGCTATCCCAGAGATTGGAAGGATGGTGTGATTGTTAAGTTGCCAAAGAAAGGTGACTTAAAGAATTGCAACAATTGGCGTGGTATCACCGTTTTATCCGTTTTCCCAAAACTAATGGCAACCATCATTCTCGAGCGAATAAAGGATAGAATCGAGTCTACACTCAAGAGGCATCAAGCTGGCTTCCGCAGTGGTCGATCGTGTGTCGTCCATATCAACACCCTGCGTATCGTCCTGCCAAAAGAATACACAGCATGTAGGTGGGAACTAGACAAGAAAAAAATCTTATAGGAGGGGGGTAGTATCTCCCCCCGCTTGGACGGGAGGGTTAATTTAATAAAATATTTGCATAAAATAGAAAAAAAATTGATTAAAAAAACAACGGCAATACTTACAGTAATGTCTTGTACCTTTTTGGAAAGTCAGAAGTCCATTCTTACGGCTTGTTTTTAAATTAAGCTTTTTTGATGAACAGTTTTGGCAAACAATTGTTTCAAACTCAGCATTTTGAAGAAAAATTATTATTCATTGTTTTTAATTATAGGTTTGAAAACAGATTTATCTGAAATTTCTTATTGAAAGAACTTTATTTAATATTGAACTATTAAAATGGACTTTTGGCTTTCCAAAAAGCTACAAAACGTTACTGTAAGTGTTTCCGTTGTTTTTTAAATATTTTTTTTCTATTTTATGCAATTAATTTATTAAATTGCCCCTCCCATCCAAACGGTGGGAGATATTATCCCCTTCCAGTAGGATTTTTTTCTTGTCTACTTTTCACCTACATGCTCTGAATTTTTCGGCAGCTTTTACGTGAATTTCCAAAAAAAAGGGGACATTTATTTTACCCCTACAGCGACTATAGGTGATGAAAATAAAAATCTGAAAAAATTAGAGAATTTTTTTTTCTTCATTTAGAGCTGATTTAGGCCCATCCAAATAACAAAACTAAAAACAACCCATTATAACGACCACCCTAATGTACACCTTTCAATTATCTATAATTTTTGCCACAAAATTTTTCTTATGCGGTATAATTCTGTAGCGCATATTGTGTATATTCAAGAAATCCGTACAGGATTGGATGCTCTATTTTTGTTATAATTTTGTTTTGTTATATTCCTATCATGATTGGCCATACTCAAACAAATAATTGACGACATAACCCCACCCTCAACATGGAGGTTTTCACTTCAAAAACGAGTGAACAACAAAGAAATAGAATTTGATTTATCATACAATTATTACTGTTTCAAAAAAAATATGCTTCCAAACAGGTTCAAAAGTTTCAGTTAAGCGAAAAAAGATGTCTGTGTAAAGGGCTCTTAAAAATCATGCTTAGACATGACTCGTCGCAGATTTCGGTTTTCCATACGATTTGTTTAGGAGAAAACTCCTGTTTGTATTTGGAATTTTATAACTGAATACTTCAATTCTCAGTGTGACGTTGTGGGGTGCACTTGCGTCGAGGATTTGATTTTACTTTTATTGTGTAAATTTCTATTCAATTACTTTACGAAATGACTTGTAATTGTGGAATTAAAGTCGAACGCAACGACGCAAAAATTCAGTGTTCAAAATGCCATATTTATTTTCATTTAAAGTGTTTTAAACTTAAACCTAGTGACAAAGGTTTCATGCAGCGTAAAGTATTTATTTCAAATAAATTAAATTAAATGCGTATGCCTGCAAAATGAAGGACAGAGAAAGGTTGATCGTAAATTACGATATCCCGAGCCAATTCATTCATTCATTCATTCATTTCTCGTAATTTGAATCTCATTTTTCGTGATCTGATCCAAGAATTCTTTCCGTGTATGGTTTGCATTGCAATTTGCACATTTTGACATTGTGGGATTGGCACATTCAGCAGTCTTATGTGATGGTGTCGACGTAGAATTTCACAATCTACTACATTAGATCCAGAGTTGGTGCTGGGGAAGGGGGATATTAAAGATTAACAAACTTAAATATGTATCTTGGAATAATATAAGCATATGACACATGTGTTAAGTATATATTTTAATGCCCAATCTTACTAAATCAGAATGAGCTCGATACAACTAGCTACCTTTAAAAAAGTTATAGCCTTCTTCTTCTTCATAAATGATGACCGAATTATTAGTGAAACACGTAATGCCGGATTTCGACGAATGGAAAGCTGCCAGTATAATGACAAAAAGAATTAATTTGTCCATTCTTTTGTTGTTGCTTTCGTCATTATACAATCGTGTAAATCCGACATAAGATATTACCAAATTTTAACAGCATTGACACGAACTTGGTCCACATATTTCATTTGTCTAAGCAACAAGAATCAAAAGAGTCTACATAAATATTTATAGTGAAAGGGTGTTTTTTTCATTGAAATTGAAAAAAAATTTGAACTACGTCCATGAATCCCCTCCCGAAACTGGAAAAAATACCCTTAAAACATGTGTCATATGCTTATATCATTCCAATATACATATTGAAGCTTGTTAATCTTTCATATCCCCCTTCAGCACTTTGAAAGTGGCTTAGAAAAAAAAAACAATTTCAATCAACTCTGGATGTAATGTAGTAGATTGTGAAATTCTGCGTCGACACCATCTTTAAATTTTATTAATAAAAATATTTTTCTAACTTTTCTTGGCTTTTCAAATTTTGTTTCTAAAACGACTTTTGTCCACCCCCTTCTTGCAAGGGGAGGGGTGGGAGAAAAACAATAATGTGGTTCTATGGTTTCAAGGGTGCTGAATCCAACGGGAGTTCTCGGGTCATGGTCTGACTAGACCTATAAATCTATAAGCAACATTTCGGAATTGTTGCAACCCTTCTCTAATCCTTCTGACAGTGTGCCACCTTGGCAACACTTCTTAAAAGTAAAGTAAAGACATGGACTATTTGTCACTAAAGCTCAACCCGTCAGGTCAAAATGAAAGGTTGGTCTCACTAACAGCCCCACTATTAACTATTAGTCGGTATGTATATTTACAGTAAATGAAATGTTTATATTAAACAATGTTTCCAATCAGATCTATGTCCCTGCCCTCTTCAAACTTTTTGCTGTCCTTTTCATTTTGCATTTAAAGGTTAATGGCAGCAGCGCAGCTTTGTTACAGTTGCTGTAGACCTATTACATATTTTTTTTCGTAGAACAAATCTACTGCGTTTAATTCTATATGATTTATTTAATTTTAGGAAAAAAAAAATCATTATTTAACCTGCTGTGAATAACAAACTGTAAATTCGTGAATTCTGAAATTTCTTTCACATGATTAATTTATATCTTATATGGTCGCGGAATGACGTGAACTGTCTTAAAAAATAAACCACTAAATTCAAATGAATTTTGTATTATCTGCTTTGTGGTATGCCTCCCGAGAATTGCACTGGTGCTGGAACTGTTGCGTTATCAAAAAATAGCTTTTTGGTCGGGTAGAAAATATAAAAAGCAACATTTAACAATTTGAACAAATTAAGAGCTGTGTTTTCTATTTAAAATTGTTGATAACATCGTTTATTCATTTTGTTGAAAAGTTAAAACAAGAATTAATAAATATTTGCGTTAGGAATTGTCTACACAAATTTATTCGCATTCACAGGTCGTAGGTTATGTTTGTTTCAATGAAATCTAGGTACCTACCTACTGCATTTTTTGTAAGTCTAGGTACTTCGACAAATTTTCCAATAAGAGGCAACGCTGGTTAACATAACACTAAACACACACTAGAAACAGGAAAAAGTGTGAAAGAGAACGCAAACATTCTGAAAAAATCGTGTAAGCTTGAATATTGGCAATTACATGAACCGATTTCTCCAGTGCGATTTTTGTTTTGTTTGGGGAGGGAATATGAGAGAATTCAAAATGAAAGGAAAGTCAATGTATTACAACAACAACAAAAAGATCATCATTGGAAAAATTGGGTCATGTAAATGCCGAAAATGGAGGATTACTCGATTTGAAGGAACGTCGTTATCCAAGGTTAGGTAAGGTGAGGTTTGGAGGGGTGATAATATGGCAAGCCGCATCATCTCACTCGGATCACCGTGGATCCATTGCGCTCTCCAGTGTGTGGTTAGGTAGGTGAGGGTAGGGAAAGGGAGGGGATTATGGGGGTGTTTAGAAGTGGGGGTCCTCCTTGAACCATCCCTAATTCTGACTGTGTTCGTTGCACCTAGTAAAGTTAACATATACCGGCAACGTTTTATCAGCTTTGACTTTATAGTGATTGAGGAAATGGCTTTGGTTGCCGCCTGGCTGTCTATAAAGATGTCAATATTTTTGTTTATTACTTTGCGTGAGGAGAGATGTTTTGCGGCTTCACAAACTGCAAGTACTTCCACCTGGAATACGCTGCAAAAATCTGGAAGCTTTATAGAATACTAATACGTGGGTTATCTGAGTAGATACCTGACTCAACCCCCTCTTAGGCCTTGGAGCCGTCAGTAAAGCCTAGTACGCAGATCGAGCAAAGAAAAATTGTATCTCTACATTTTTTTTTCTCGAGACAAATTCTGAAGGTGAAGAGATAAAAACAAAAGTCAAATGAGAAAAGCAGCACACTTAGAAATTTTAAAAAATATAAAATATCCTTCATTTCACATAAATTTGAAACTTTTATATACAGAAATCAGATTCTTTCAAAGTATTTGCAGACCAAGAAAAATCATTGATCACATGCGCTTGATGGGGAACAATATAATGTGGATGGATGAAAATACCTTTAAAATGTCTGAAATTTTCAGTTTTTGTAATTCTCTGGAAAAAGGCAATTCTAGGGCAATCTGGTAACATTTGGATCAAAATACACTTTTTCCGTCAAAATATCATCAACTACTGTCAAATTATTTTGAAGAATCGCTACGATCGCTGTCAGTGGATTAAAAAACCCGTAAAAAATCCGAAATTTTTGAAGGTTTTTTACTTCTCCGGGAAAAGTGATTTAGGGCACTTGTTTGACATTTGGATTAAACTATTTTTTCCGTCAAAATACCTACATTTTGTTCTCCATCTTTCAAGCCATCAACTGTTATATTCCACTGAGAGATGGATGTGCTGTCAATAGATTAAAAATTTTCACAGTTCTCTACTGCTTCCAAAATGCAATTAAAATTGCCAACTCTATTTGCTGATTCCAACCAACTCGATTGAACTCGGTTTGGGAATCAATTTAAATTTTTTTATTGAAACAAATATTTTCCGTATCTGAATGTGGCTTTTTTGTACCCTACGCCACAGACAGATTAAAAACAGCTGTTCTATTTATTATATTCTCATGCCGTGTCATCATTTTATGTACGCATTTTATATTTTATTTCAGCCGTGAGTCCTCACAAAGTCTTAACAATACAAAGAATGAAACAGGGAGATGATTTTCGTTTATAAAAAGCGAAATAAGTATATGTGTATAAAAAGTCACAATTTGTCCGGGAAAATAAAGCTTCGAGTATTCTTTTTCCGCGCAAAATTAGTCCCCTTTCACACGAAGAAACAAGTTGCTGGAGATTTTTTTGACGTTTTCTTTTAATCTCCTTAAAAATCTCTTGTACCTTTCACACGAGGAAACAAATCTCCAGGAAATTTTTGAAATTTTCTTTGAAAATCTATTGGTTGAACACACCTAAACCTAGATGTGAAAGGAAATGTCAAAAAATCTCCTCAAATGCTCGACCGGGGAGATTCTGTTCGCCCCTCTTTCCTCCTGCCCTTCTCACCTAGGAACTAAAAGTTGCTGGCAACTCAGTTTCCTCGTGTGAAAGGGCACTTAGGTGGAAACTTTCTTTTACCTTTTCACGTACAGCGGTTACAACTGTCAAATTTTGCGTTGGAGCTGCGTACCGCTTTGACAGAAAGTCCGAGATAAAATTTGTCCTGGGAAAAAATTTTATATGGGAGATAAAACTTTGTCTCGATCTGCGTGGGTAATAGGCTTAATGACCGAAAAACATGGTTTTCATTTATGACCCGGTTTTCATTCCAGACTTCCCTGGTTGGGATATCTGTTATGGCAACTGGGTTGAAATCAATGTGCGGTGTAACGTATTCTTTCTGAATGTCTATATGTCTGTGAACTTCACTAAAGTTCTATGACCGTAGTGGCCCCTTTCCAATTATTACACTGCTGAAGTCTTAAAGCACTTTTGGCCGCTAGCTCTTTCGTAAACATATCAAGCGGGGCTAGGGAAAGGAATGTTTCTAGGGCTGCCGTTGGTGTGGTTTAAATCGCACTGGTTGTGCCAATACATGCAAGTCTTTGAATTTTAGTCGTGGTTTTTAGATTGGTTTCCTTTTCCAAGACTGGCCACCAAAAGACCAAGCATGGGTACGTTAGGATAGGCTTTATTATGGCTGTGTACATCCAATGAATGGTTCTAATGCTGGGACCCCATCGTTTACCAAAAATTTGACTGCAAGTGTAAAATGCAATTGATACTTTTTTTCTCTCTTTCTTTTATATTCTCTTTCCAGTTCAGTTAACGGTCAAGTACAACGCCAAGATATTTGGCGGTACCCGAGACCTGAAGCGGAGTTCCGTTAATGGTTGGCGGGTTTATGTTGGGAATATTATTTTGCCTTGTAAACAACACCAATTCTGTCTTAAGTGGGTTAACGTTAAGTCCACAACTATTGGCCCAATTAATGAGCTTGTCGAGGGCTGTTTGTTGGAGATCGCATAGAGCTGGGACAAATTTGCCCGAGGCCATTTACACAATGTCATCGGCGTATGCAATGACCTTGGCAAGGAGCCAAAGCAGAATAGATTTGATTGATTTTTCGATTGTGCCGACCACTTCATGAAGCGCTGTCTCGACAGATTTGCCTTTCATGTATGCATATTGGGCCTGTGAGAGAACATCATCATTCAGTTTTAGGCGAAAACATGAGTCTTGTCTTTCTAAGGTCTTGCAAAGAAAAGAGGATAGACTTATAGGCCTAAAACCTTTCGGTTCGGTGTGGGTGGGCTTGCCAACTTTCGGAATGTAAATGACATGACTTCTGTCCAACTAGAAGGAACATAGGTGATTTTAAGAGAACCACTAGAATTGGAACAATTATGTTTTTAGAGCTTTGCAGGATAATTGGAATTATTCCATCGGGCCCTGCAGACTTGTATGCTGAGAATGAGTCAATTGCCCAAGCCACCTTCCTTTTACCTAAGATTTGGTTACCTATGTTAGAGATTACACTTAAGTAAGGGTCTCTGTCCGCAGGAGATGTATCAGTTGAATATCCTGGGAAGTGAGTGCTCAAAAGTGACTGTGAAGTCTCGGAGCAGAAGTCAGTCCAGGTTTTATCAGGTCTTTTTAAAAAGCCCCGAGGAGTGTAAGCCTTAGACATGACTTTCCTTAGCTTAGCAGCATCATATGTTGACTTAATGTCTGTGCAAAATTTTTGCCAGACTGCTCTTTTTGCATAGGTTGTCCAGTTTGTGTACATATTTTTGCTGATCTTGAAAAGATCCCAGTCAGCAGGTTCATTACTGTTTTTGATCTATTGAAAAGTTTTTCCAATCCAAGGTTAAGTACGAGGGCTTTATTTCCAATAGTTGAAGTTTTATTTGCTGAGTATAATTTACATTCATCTCTGTTGTTTGATTCCCTTTGATACATTATGTTCTTGGTTGATAAATTGCTGTTTTTGTCATTTACATGAAGGAGATAAAAAGTAATTAGGGCCAATGTTTATCACCAGGTGTGACTGGCACAAAAAGTCGAATTTATATTCGAAAAAGCTTCGAATAAAAATAGCACGCGTTGTACGAGTAGGCACCTACTTATTATTTGCAACCATTAGCCCATCAATATCTCGTTTTTCTGAAAATATACAACTCAGTTTGGAGGGCTCGAAACGAAGCATTGTATTTATACATGGAGCTGGAACTCTACAATTTCTTGGATTTTCTTTATGACACTGATATGCAATCAGTTCATATGAAAAATTTTATACCCAACACGTTTAAACTTATATTTTCAACATAAGAAATATTAATATCAAAACAAATTTGTGGTTAAATCTCGTATTTCTGCGGCTCTGAGATATTAAGCACTTATTATCGCTCATGACATGATTCATGACTAGTACGCTTACGTCGTTGATTCTTGATGCTAGCAGAGAGGTTTGAAGAGTGAAATTGCGTGACACCATTCGGAATGATAAGACATACCACTACCAGCTGTGAGCAAAGTTATTACTCAGAGTTATGATCAATTATATATGTAGTACGTTTTTAGTAAATTTTAAAGAAACTTACAATGGATAACAACAGTGTTCAAAATAACGTCCAATAGGTTGGGAGCAACCAACAAGTTTTTATTATTTATTTTGCCTTCGCATCAAATAAAACTAAAGCGTTACCTCAAGTTTCAAAAAAGTTAAATACAAATTGAAAACAGCATGATTTGTCAAAGAAGAATATTTTGGTTTTTGCTGATTTTAGTTTTTGTTTTTGAGAATCGTGCTCAAATATATGAGTGAGTTTTTTTTTTAATTTTTTTTTACATTAGCCACCCTTAATGTGTCAAATCAAACGATCCTATACTATGATGTAACAACATCTCTAAAGGCATGGTCAAACAGAGCGCGGTCCAGCAGTCTATGTTAAAATTTACTAACAATATTTAACCGCCGCGTTCTTTCTTTCCCAGTAAAGTATAACTGTCCCGTCAGCCACGATCTGTTTGACCAGGCCTTAAAGATTTCAGTCTAAAATGTACACTGAATAATAAGTTGGCAACACTGCTAGTATTTAATTGTCATTTTATACTGTCACTTTTTTCAACCCTAAGCACCTCACAGTACACATATTAAAGGTAATATCACTAGCGTTTTTATTTCTGTTCCGTTCTGCACATATTTATATCAAAATCAGTGGAAAATGGTGAATCGCGTGACACCCAGTTGTTAAACCTCAATATTTTGTTACGTGTCATGTGTTCGTTTGTTACTAATTTACTAGCAAATTCAATTGTTTTAAACTTTTTAGTGTTTATTAATATTATTTTAGCATGCAAACAACAGCTACTTTTTATTATCTCTGACATCATTCACAATAGTAAATAGCCCTCTGCCGGTCAGAGTGAAAACCTCTACCTGGGTTATTGAAATTAACCTCGATAGAAACCTAGATCCCTTGTTGTTTTTGTAATACATGTTAAAAGATAACCTCGACCCAGACCCAGAGAAAATGGGCCTTACTAATAATCAAATTAAGTTATAGCTTAAATAAAAATCTCCATATTTGAGAAAAACCACATACCAATAATCAATTTAACTACCAGACTAGAGACTAGCAAAACGTCAAAATTTAAGGTTCAGGGAACTAAGTCCCCGGGAACCAAGTCCACCGAGGGACCTAGTTCCCATTAAATGGGAACACTTCAGCAAAGTGAACTTAGTTCTCATAGAAGGTGGGAACTAAATTCCTCAAAAAACTTCCCTTTATATGTGAACTAGCCTAACCCATTAAACCCGTTCAGAACCGAAAATTTTGCTACGCTAAAATTTAATTTAATTTAATAATAATAAATAATAAATATATAATATAGAAAATATATATTATTATTATTTATTATTATAATATATAAAATAATAATATATTATATATATAATAAATATATAATATATATAAAAGCATATCAATATATAATATATATAATATGTAAATATATTATATATAATATATAAATATATAATATATAAATATAATAATATATAATTAATTAATAATAAATAAATAAAGTAGTCATCTTTTCACTATAAATCTTGTTGCACCTCTAATAATAATTTAGTCTTCTTATATATCATTATTATAATTGTTATTAATGTAATCCTTGTTTTAATATCTTTCATTTGATACCTCATTTGTGAAGATCCTTAAAAAATTACCAAAGTTATAGCCAATTTACGGAAAGCTTATAAATGATTTATGAAATTCCCAATTTTAACGACCAATAGGCTGTAAATTTGCAGAATTTCACGTTGATGAATGTTTAAAAATCAATATAAAATCATGTGGTTGGAGTAGAAATATGATTGATATACCAAATAAACCGGTTATTTGTCAAAAAAATTATAAAATTAAAAAATTAAAAATCGTGTGAAAAATGAGAACATAATTGCATAAAGAGTAAAAAACTTACTTTTTATCCTTTCGAAGCCTTGCAGCTACTCAAATTTTATGTTGATAAAATTATAAAACGCTATAAAATTTTGTGACAAATGTATCTTTCTATAGACACCTTATTTTTGAAAATCAAAGCAGTATTTCTCGAGTTATAGACAATTTAATGCAGCTGAATTGAGATTTTTTGATTTTATTTGGCTTCTACCTTGGAAAATTATAGCAGTTGAATTTTATAACAATAAATTAATACATTGAAAATTAATTGTGAAGCTTATGAACATCGTACAAAAATGTTTTATATATGAAATTGTTCGTTAGGATCTGTAGAATTGAATTTTGAAAATTTCAATACATTTAGTGGGCGTGGTGAAAAGATATGAGTTGTATAATTTGCCAAATAAAGTAGTTTTTTAGTGTAAGACTATTTTAAAAACACTTTTCTTAAAATTTATTTTCAATTGAGCTTAATAATTTATTTCAGATATCTTGATAAATATACTAAACCATAATTAAAATATATTTTAGTTCTTAAATATTCAAGTTTTTTATCAATTTTTCAGGTAAATGTGCTTGAAAAGTATATATTTTGATCTTTTCTTAATGCCTCTTTGCCCCTCTAAGAGTTGTTTCGATTTATAATAATATTTTGTTTAGCTAAAACTAATTTATATTATTATAATCTTTTATTTGACACCTCATTTAAAAATAATAAAATAAATTTAGAAATTTTATTAGCCATTTACTGAAATTTTTCAGTGATTTTTATATGTGAAAATTATAAGTAATTTTTTTTTGAACAACTTTTTCTTACGTTTTTCGTGTGTTACAACTATGTATGATACAACATGAAAATAAAGGTATTTTTAATTGTGAATCGATAAATAGTTGATTTATTAAAATCCGTTGGAAATTAGAAAAGTTATTAATGTTTTAGTAATTCAAGAACATATTAAAAAAAAACATGTTTTAAATTTATGCAATTAACATATTAATTAATTCTGGCTTTCGTATTGGATATACAACTTTATGATTTCCTACATTTATTTAGACTATATACCTAATAAAAATACTTGATTAAAAGTTTTTCCATATCTTCAATATTAATATGGTTTTTTTAATTATTAAAGCCATTGAGTAGGTGCAAAAAAACAGCAACTCAAATTGTTTTTACATTTTTTTCAGTGTTCTTATGTAAAAGTTGGTAATTTTTTTACATGTATCTATAGGTTGTCTTGATGACAGTATTTTAAGATCTTAATTTTAATGATCCATGCAGTATTTCTTGAGTTATGAGTTTATTAATGAAGCCATCTCGATCAAATTTTTAATTAAAATTAAATTTATTAGCAAAAAATTCATTAAAAAATTCGTAGCACCTCTATTAAAGGTTTAATGATAAAACATGGTATGACATAATTTTAGAACAGGAATAAAGCAACAAATGTGCATTTTTAGTTTTTCAAAATAATAAAATTTTTCATCAACATTTGAATTTAGAATGAAATAAATCGAACTAAAGAGGGCTTTATTCACCCCTTTAGTATAAAAAATGTTGCCCCTCCTCAATGATTTTTTTACACAACGTAGCCTGTTGTTTCAGCTTTCTATAAAGACCTTAATCTTGAAGATCCGATCAGTAGAACGGGAGCTATGAATTTTTAAAGAAATTTATATCAAATTTTAATTAAAATATTCGATGTAGATAACGGGATCATTCACGCTGGTGGATGGTCGTGGCCAATGACCCAAGCAGGTAATTTTAATGAAATTTTTCGAATTTTTAATTGATTTCAATAATTAATTGTGAGGCTTGTATAAATCGTAGGATAATGAATGAGATATCAAAATAATGGAAATTTAATTGACTATTGGATTGAAGAAAAATCAAAGTTCTACATGCATGTGTTGAGAAGTTATAAGCATATCTTCATAACAACCTTTAAATTACCGTTATCTCCGTTCAGTTGCACCTGGAGATGTAATTTTTTTTTAATTAACATTTATATTGAATAAACCTATCATTTAAAACATTAACCAATCTCCTAGCTCAACCCATAAAAAAGTTATTAACAAAAAACTCTCAAAAACACTGTTCAAAAATGTTTTTGATTTTGCCCATATTCAAATATCTTCTTCAAATGGCATCCAAATAATTTGAAATTCACACCTAATATTAAAATCAAATAACCCTATCCGATCCTAGAATTTCAAATTTTTTTAACCACTTTTGAAAAAGATAAAAATCAAAAACCGTTAAAAAAACGCCAAAAAAAATTACTCATTTTCAAAAATTCCCAGCACTCAAAATACGATGGTATTTAAAAATTCCTTAAACATGGGTAACTTTTTTTTTTTTTAACTTTTCAAAAATGTAAATTTAAATTCTCTACTACACTCCCCTGATTTAAAATGAATTATTTTTGAAACATCCATTTTCCCATTTTTCACTTTCAAACAACGATAAGTTGAAAACGGTAATTTTGAAAATTTTTTAATCCACATTGCCATTCTTAGAATTTAAAATACTAAAAATTTTATAAGGTAGAATTTTTTTAAACCTCTCCATTTAGAAAATAGAAATCCGATTTTCCCCTACATTTACCCATATTTACCCTATTAAAAATATGATTTAAGAAAAATCCGTTCTTAGTGGAACCCTACATATATATAGGTATTCAAAAAAACTTTTTTTATATATCTATATATAATAATATAAGCTGTGCATTGATTTGAAAAAAAGATGAATGAGTGAGTGAGTGAGTCAGTGAGTCAATCAACATTTTCATTTATATAAGTTAAAAATAATAATAATAATTAAGTTCCCACTTCCAACTAAAAAAATCAATCTTATTAAAAAAACAGAAATACTTTTCACAATATTGTTGGATATAGATAGGATACATTCAAAGTTTCTTTAAATCCAGATTCTCTAAATGCAAAAGAAACTTTGCATACACCCAGCCTCACACATACCCCAAATCCTATAGTGAGCCCAAGCAGGGGGGTTGCAGGGGGGCAGCATGCCCCCCCATACATACCTCACTGTTTATTCGCCGTAATGCTTTGTCTTACCACAATACAGTGCTAGCACCCAGCATTACGGCAAATAAACAGTGAAGTATGTATGAGGGGGGCATGCTGCCCCCTGCAACCCCCCTGCTTGGGCTCATTATAGGATTTGGGGTAGGTGCGAGGCTGGGTGTATGCAAAGGCTTTCACACAATTTTGAATGTTTGTAATTTTTATCTTTGAAAGTTAGTTCCCTCTTCATATTTCAAAATGTGTACTTAGTTCTCATAAAGAAGTGGACTACTTTCTCACCTTACCTGGGAACTAAGTTCACTTCGTTAAAGTGGATTTAGTTCCCATTAAATGAGAACTAAGTCCCTCGGTGGACTTGGTTCCCAGGGACTTAGTTCCCTGCACCAAAATTTAATACACAGAAATCCATGTTTAAAGTCGTTACTTTAATGTGTGAAATGACATTTCAGTGGGAGTGTTGCCTGTAATACTATTTCATATTATGTATTATGTATAAATAAGTATTTAAATTTACTCGAATAATACTGTGTAATTTTATTAGTATTTTCATAAAGCCTAATTTTGGGTTGATAGAAAATAAGCAATGATATTTTTGTATATAAATATGAACAATTGTACATACACATAATGTACATGTATGTAAATGTGAGGTGTGGTACATGTTTGATTTGGTTTAAATTTTTAACATTCATTTTACATGAATTATTTAATAAACATTTTAATAATTCAATCAGATTAATTTTTCTTTTTAAAAATTACCATTTTTTTCTTCAAACGTCTTGTCAAAAATATAACAAGGCACACTTCAAAATTAATGTAAATTGCGTCGTTTCTTTGCATTTTCAATCCGTTTGCATTTCAAAAGTCTTCCAAGGGTTTGAATGTTTCCAGTGATGTTTGCGGAGTGTTTTTATCTGATAATTTCATTTAGGAGTGCTGTTTGAACACAATGTAAACATACGTTAAGTAACTCTTTGGATTACTTGTCACAGTGATACATAAATGTTTTCGAAAATTGTTTGTCAATTCAGGAAGGTGGTCGTTTAATGTATCATTGGAATTAAAAAGGAGTTAAATATCTCAAAAAACCTATCAAAACAACAGTATCGATTACTGATCCCTAAAATAAACCTTAAACAATTTTCTAGTCCAAACCAAAGTAAAACTGATTCTCAAAACGAGATCGACTTAGGATATGTTCTTTCGACCATTTTGATTTTTTGATATTGTAACATTTAGACTGAAAATACCCATTGACAAAATATGCGAAATTATGTATTACAGTGAAAAATATCGACAGGCAATAATTTTTTTCCGTTGAAATTTCGTTCTAATATGTAGAAATGTCAAATATTATGAAGTTTATTCAAAATATGCATGTTTTTGTATGATGCTTATCAGCTTTATACATAAAGCAAAATTGAAATCGTCCAAATTCTTCAAACAAATAACGTACTATGGTACTGAAAAAGTTACTGTTAAAAAAGAATACGGCAATACTTATCTCCACCCTTTGAAAAAAAAAAAAAAACAATTGAAATTCATCTGTCATTTTGCCGAGCTAAAGGAAAGATTTCAAATCATTTATCATGTCAGTTTTGTATCTTTGTCAAGAAGATTTATGTTAAAAACATCACTCAACATAACTTATGTAGAATATGATAAAACTTACTGTGAAATGAAAAAATTGTAAACTCCGCATTATATGTATGTTGTATGTGTTTTTACATTATTTAACGCAGCACCGCATGTATACATTTTTGTATAATAAAGTATTGCAAGTATTCACTCTGTATGTTTGAAAATCTTTTTTTTTACTATGTTAACGATTTAAAATCTCTTTACACTTTCTTATAGCGCGGCAAAATGACGAAAGCATTTCAATGATTTTTTGGTTTTCTTTTTTTGAAAACTTTTCTTTCCTTAGGCGCCAACCCATACGGCCGTGTAACTGCACGCCGACCCTGAGTCAATGCATGCGTGTTCGTGTATTTCTTCTTCTACGTATTTACTTGTGTTATTGTAGTGTGCGGTTTTGTTTGATGGAATTTGATGCAAATTGTAGTAGATTGAAGGGAAGTCTGAGGATTTTGTTAGCAAAAGGGTAAAATTGTTTATTGGTAGCATTCTGTTTAAGCACCACATTTTATTTTAACCTCTCAGTTAGTTAATAGTCGACATTAGTGTTTGATTATTAGTAAGGCCCAATAAAACGCAGCTAGTGGCTGTGAAATCATTTTTTCCAAATTAAAATGTGGAAAATGAGAAAATAGGTACCTACAGTAGAAAAGTGCGACTCTTGAGGATTAACATCAAAAACAAACCCGAGCACATAATTCTTTCCACCCAGATATGTACCTACACATAAGTTCTAAATTATTTAAAAAAAAAAAGTCGACGCACACTGGGACCTCTTGTATGGAGAGCGTGCCCAAAATGCAAAATTGAAACTAACGGCTTCGAATAAAATTGTAATGTGGATTCAAAGTTGACATGATTGCTTATCAATATGTCAAGTTTTGAAGTTTTGGGAGACAGAAATGTAATAGAAAATAAGCGATAAAAGCAGCAATTCATGTAAATTCTAAAATCCATTGCGCAGTTGTTGGTCATTTGAAAATTCGAAAAAAATAAATTCGTGGTGAATACAAAAATATAAAAAATATATTGGCATCAAATGAAGGTCAGTAAAAATAAAAAAAATGTTTTTATCAAATTAGATCAACATATTTCACTTGCATTTTAAGAAAATTGAAAAGTTACGTAAAAAATGTTCAAAAATTTTTTTTTGATTTTGCGCACAATGCTTTTAAAACTGAATACGTGGTCTAGTAGTATCAATATTCCTCTATATGAAACCGAAGTCAAAAGTGAGAGCATGGTGCGCAAAACCGAAATAAGATTTTTTGAATATTTTCTACGTTTCTTTTCAATTTTTTTAAAATGTAAGGGAAAAATGTTGTTCTAATTTGATAAAAATATTTTTTCATTTTCCACTGACCTTCATTTGATGCCAATATATTTTTATATTTTTGTATTCACCGCGAATTTATTTTTTCCAAATTTTCAAATGACCTACAACTGCACAATGGATTTTAGAATTTACACGAATTGCTACTTTTATCGCTTATTTTCTATTACTTTTCTGTCTCCCAAAACTTCAAAACTTGACATATTGATAAGCAATCATGTCAACTTTGAATCCTCATTATAATTTTATACGAAACCGTTAGTTTCATTTTTGCATTTTGAGCACGCTCTCCATACAAGAGGTCCCATTGTGCGACGTGCACAAATGTAATCTTCTGTTTCATTAGAATAGCTACAAGGCGAAGATGGTTTTAGACCACTTAGGACCCGTTGTACAAACGTGGTTCAAATTTTGATCCGTGGTTCAAATATTTTATTGGCTGATTTCGGCGGAATTACTGAGGTTCAACGATGGTTTAAGGTTTGTTATATGTTTGTATATGTATTGCTTTGTATATATATATGTACATGTATATTATACCTTTACTGTGAATCAATAAAGTCAGTCTTTGTCTAGCTTTCAAAAAGGAAACATGGTGTCAGAAGTAAAGTTGTAACTGACATAAACTCCAATAGTTAGATACCAAAATCATATATATATATTTTTTCATACAATAAAATAAAAAAAAAAGTAAGTATGTCAACTGCAACCCCACAAAATCCAAACCTCTTTAATATTCCTCCTCCGCTATCGATCAATATAAGAGAAAACGCATTGGATAATTTCAAATTCTTCAGAAAGCAGTGGGAAAACTACGAGAAAGTGGCAGAACTCAACCTCAGGTCGAATGAAGTGAGAGTAGCAATATTGAAAGCATGCATAGAGGACGAGTGCTTTAAGATTTTAGATAAACTTAAACTAAGGCCAAGATTACACATGTACTTTTTTTTACTTACCACTTATGTAAGTCTTACAGAAGCAACTTACAAGAGGCTTTACATTACAGATGAACTTACAGTAAAAAATACTTTCGTAAGTTTGAAAACTTATCACTGCCGTTTGAGTAAGCTGTGAAAGTTCCGTAAGTTGGAAAAAACGTTTTTATACTTGTAAGTTTTTCTTTCAACTTACAGCTTACGTGAGTTGATAAATTTATAGCCCGATTCTCCCCCTTGTGATGAATCACAAGTCACAAGCTCTTGTGACTACTCCTTGTGAGGATTGTTGTGACTCGATAACATTTTGGTATTCTCCCCCTAGTAGTCACAAGAAAACTCACCACAGCATTTTGTTGGTAGCTTTTTGACCGATGAGCGCACACATAAACAACTCTACAAGCAATCGCAACGAACGAAACCAACACACCCACAATATGTATTCAGTTTTTCTGTCCCATAAATGCAAAGCAAATTGATATCGCGTATTTGTACTATTTTGCTTAAGAAATGAAAGAATACATATATTTTGTTCTCTTTCGCACAGAGAACATAAGGCCTCCGGAGAAAGAATATAATTTAATGATTTGAAGAAACTCAAATAAATTGTGAGCTGTGACCTGCTCTGGAGGAGATCACAGTTTCGGTTGTTTTTATGACTCTCACAAGTTGTGACTTTAGGGGGAGAATACGAAAAAGTCACAAAATCAGTTTCACCACTTCTTGTGACTTGTGAGGTATCAGTGATGATGGGGAGAATAGGGCTATTACTGTAAGTCACTTACAGAGCTGTTTACACTTGTAATTTTATCAAAAGTTGCTTTCGTAAGTAACTTACGAAAGTAAAACTTACATGTGTAACCTTGGCCTAACAACTGAAGATGAAAAAACTACAAAAGGAATCTTAAACGCCCTAGAAAAATATTTTGCTCCCACCAAAAATATCAGGTACGAACGTTACATATTTAATACAGCAACACAGCAGGAGACAGAAAGTGTAGAAACATACATATGCAGATTGAGAGATCTCATCAAAACTTGCGGCTATCCACCAGGGGGCCTATTCTAGAAAGCGCGGCGGATCGAATTGAAAGCGATACCTCAATTTCGACCGTCTTCGCTTTGGGTTATTCCCAAAAGCGAAAATGAACAAAAATGATCATTCCAGTTTTCTCATTTGAGTTCCAAATAATTCAAGTTTTCTCATTTAAATTCCAAATAATTCCAGGCCACTCCAATTTTCACTTCCACTCACTCATTTAAATATCATCTGTTTTCAAGAATTTGACAGAAGGAGAAGGACCGTGTCAGCAAAACATTTTTTTTTTCTATTTGTGCAAAAAGTATTTTAATTCATAATTTTGCGATTTGTTGCTCTTGTTCAAATAATAAAACAATTCGTTGGACTCCATAAGTGTGTTTTTAAATGCTATGCTAAGAATGAGGAGAAAAATGTTTAAACATAATTTAACACGCGTAATTGCATTTTCTATCAATTCGCCAACAATCCGTCCCCTAAAGACCTATCGTTTTCAACACTAAGGGCGGTATTCACCGACGGCTCATAACTTATGAGGCTCATAAACCTATTCACCAAGCAATAATAGTGAATATTTATGAGCGCTCATAAGACTTATGAGTGGTCCTGACCACTCATAAAGTTATGAGCGCTCTCTCCGAAAACTAGCTCGAAAACCTTCGAGGTAACCCTTCAAAAAGTTCACTTACTCATTTTGTCGGTACTTTTTGGATCCTTACAAAAATGAGTCTCGCACGCACACATATTGTAAATCCTTTTGTCTTCAGGAATTTTATTTTTTGTTTCAATTTTTTAAGTTCTTTTTGTAATTAAGAACAATATTTCCTGCACCTACTTTTGTGGTCGAGAAAGTGAGTGAGAAATGTCGAAGTACCAGTACCATTTGATTTGTTTGTCTGGGATAATAATAAGCAAACATTTATCTCAGAAAAACTTTTTGCTTAAATCTGACAGTTTTGATAGTTTTCACACATTTATACTGTTCTGGGTCCCAAATCCGCAAGGGTGACTGATTTTCTGTGTACACATTCTATTCACACCCAAAACAAATGTAAATAAATTTGATTGATTGTGCATGCGTTATCTGTCAAAAACTTAAAACTCACTCTTGCCGAATCGCAAAAATCGATGTGTACACGAATTTCTGTGTACACAGAAAAAACTCACTCTTGTGGAATTGGGCCCCTGATGTAGTTTTTCTTAATTTAAAACAGCTAACAAAAACCAACGTTTGACGTCTATCTCCCCTTCAAGCGAACGAGTCCATTTTGGATCCGCAAACGTAGTAGACAATGTACGAACGAAATAATTAGCGAAACCAAAAAGTAAAGTAAAAACATTTCCCTATATGAAACAAACTAAAACGTGCAATGATTTTCACCCCGAGACAAAACTAAGAAAATAAGTGGAAAGAAATTAAAATCACTGTAGTCACAAAGAATTTATTTATGTGCATGCAACACTCATTTTTTCAAGGATCCAAGAAGTACCGACAAAGTGCGCACATTTTTGAAAACAGTTTGATTTCACAGTTTGGGGGTACCTGGGGAAGAGAGAGTTGTTCTCATTTTCGAACTTTGAAAAAGAGCTATGAGTGGTTGGTGAATAGCACAAATATAATTTGAGTTAGGAGCCTCATAAACTTAAGAGCCGTTTATGAGTGCTCGGTGAATACCGCCCTAAATGACATAACATCAAAAAACACTTTTATTTGAAAAAAATTACAGTAACAATAAAAGAAAAGCGAAGGTGAAATCAGATGTTTTTTCTCCTTCGCACTCATGGAAATTCGAAAAGAGTCAGACGCAAAGAATCATCGTGTAATAGGGGTCTAAGCGACAGTGACACATACATGCTAAAAAGAGACCGTAAAAAACAGACAAAAAAAAGTCAACGTAGGTCGAAGAAGACGAATGACGAAAAATGTGCATATTGTGGTAGTTCACATAGAAGAGGTAACTGTCCTGCATATGGAGAAACATGTCATCTATGTAAAAAAAAGAATCACTTTAGCACAGTATGTAGAAAAGGGAAAACGGTTAATAATATCATTTTATATAAATCTAATAGTAGTATTACTTGAGGAAAAAGATACTAGCGCTACAGACGACTGAAGCATGAAGTGTATTATTCCCTCATCATAGCTTCACACCCAACTCACAGCAGATGAAAGATAAAAAAATACATTATTTCCTCACTACATGAGAGAAAGCAATTATCTTCCTTCTCCTCACGTCACTGCAGTGCCAATATACGAGAGTGAGAAGGAAACAAAAACAAGCTTCCGAAAAAAAATAAAGAATGAATTGGTATGTATGTATGTACATACATACATACATACGTAGGTACAGACATTGAGGAGAAGAGGAAACAAAAAAAGAGGATCAAAACAAGTTTTTATCGTTACATAAAGGTTCAATACACATCGCATATTTTCCAAACAGAAACAAATCAAAGGGCACGGTAGTGCCCAGCCAAGTTCGCGGCACTACACCCTTTTTACAGGAACAAACTCAGGCGATTTTCAACCCCCCTCTAACTTTAGTACCAATCGAGTCAGAAACTTGAAATTCGTAGTATTTGCTGAGCTGATCAAACACAGGTGGCTCACTAAATTTCAACTCTTTAGCATTAGTAATTCCCGAGATATAGGACTTCAAAAATCGCAAAAACCGTAACTGACTGACTGATTCACTGACTCACTGACAGATCATCAAAATTATGGAGCACTTCCCGACATCGTAGAAACTTGAAATTTCGCACAACGGTAGGCCTTGTGGTACATACAAAGGAAAAAATCGCAATTTTCTATTCAGGGGGCGTGGCATCCACCCACTTTCTTAAATATTCTATTAATTATATGGAGCTTTTCCGATTGTTGTAGAACAATGAAAATTGGTAAGTTGGTAGGGTTTGAGGTACTTAGAAAGAAAAAAATTGAAAAATAGGAATTTTCCATACAGGGGTCGTGGCATCCACCCACATTCGTAAAAATTCTTATAAATTATATGGAGCACTTCCGATTGTTGTAGAACGATGAAAATTGGTAGGTCGGTAGGACTTGAAGTACTTAGAAAGGAAAAAAATCGAAAATTTGGAATTGTCCATTCAGGGGGGGTGCCATCCACCAACTTTATCAGAATTGCTATTATTTGTATGGAGCATTTTCGGTTCGGTTATGAAACTTTGTAGACCGGTAGGGCTTGATTTTCACCTGGCAAAATTAGTCTTTGCAAAAAGGAGTGAAATCACAACAAAAACATAAATGTTAAAAAAGGAGCCAAGTTCTTATGTGCACAAGAAACCTGTGCGTAAAAAGTCAGCCTAAAAAAGTAATGAGATCTAAAATATATGCCAAGTTTTAAGTTCATGAAGTTTAATATCAAATATCTTGAGAAGAGTATTATCGAAACAATTCCAAATCATGACAGAAATTTGGTAATTAATGATTACCGATTAAAAACTGTGGGTGGATGCCACGCCCCCTGTATGGAAAATTCCTATTTTTCAATTTTTTTCTTTCTAAGTACCTCAAACCCTACCAACTTACCAATTTTCATTGTTCTACAACAATCGGAAAAGCTCCATATAATTAATAGAATATTTAAGAAAGTGGGTGGATGCCACGCCCCCTGAATAGAAAATTGCAGATTTTCGATTTTGTCCTTTGTATGTACCACAAGGCCTACCGTTGTGCGAAATTTCAAGTTTCTACGATGTCGGGAAGTGCTCCATAATTTTGATGATCTGTCAGTGAGTCAGTGAGTCAGTGAATCAGTCAGTTACGGTTTTTGCGATTTTTGAAGTCCTATATCTTGGGAACTACTAATGCTAAAGAGAAATTTGGTGAGCCACCTGTGTTTGATCAGGTCAGCAAATACTCCGAATTTGAAGTTTCTGACTTTATTGGTACGGAAGTTAGAGGGGGGTTGAAAATCGCCTGAGTTTGTTCCTGTAAAAAGGGTGTAGTGCCGCGAACTTGGCTGGGCACTACCGTGCCCTTTGATAATAAACAAAATTAAATGTCTTAAAATTGCGGCGTATAGATATTAATATCACATACCTAATTTTAATATCTATTTTTTTTTTCAGATTTAAGTACCGGGGATATGATGAGGTGCAGAGCAAAATATGGAAAGAAAAGTAAGTTCGCATTTTTCTCAAAACTATTTGAAAAACAAAAGTTTGGTTAGGTTAGGTAGAAGGGCTGACAGTTGATCTCGTTACCGTCACACTTAGATCTATGTAGATCCGTTGTGATACCCTAGGAAATTGTATTCCACTTAATGTAAAAACCTATGTGTTCTGTTAGCAGTCAAGCCATTTAGAGGCGTTGATGAAATTCAGAAGGCTATTAGCCGAAGTTCCAGAAAGTTCCTCTAGGTCATTATAGAAATAATTTCCTAGGTATTTCTTTCTTAAATGACAGAGTGCTGGGCAGTGGCAAAGGAAGTGTGAGGTATCCTCATGTGCTTCTTCGTCACTGCATCCTCTGCAAAGGTCATCAGTACTGAGCCTCATTTTCTTTTTATGGTATCTCAGTAGGTTGTGTCCGGTGATTATGCTGACAAGGGAACGGAGATGTTTCTTGTTCATTTGCATAATTTTGTCTGTTCTCTGCTTATTGAAATTTGGCCATAACTTTCTAGTTGTGGCGCATGTTTCAAGCAGATTCCATCTTTCATTGGTTTTTTCTAATATTTTGTTACCAATTTCCTGTTTGATGCTACAGGTTGGTACTTTGATATTTTGTTCGGCTTGACTTGAATCAAGCGACGAACCCGTTCTCGCCAGCTCATCAGCTCTCTCGTTTCCCTGTACATCACTGTGACCGGGAACCCAGCAGAGTCTAATGTTATGCTGCATGCCAAGAGCCCTAAGCTCTTCGCGACAGCAAGTCACAAGCTCCGAATGTATCTCGGTGGCAGAAATTGCTTTTATTGCTGCTTGGCTATCAATAAAGAGGGTGATATCAGCTCGTGGTATCGCCATCATTGATATTTGCGTAGCTGCTTTTGTCACTGCCAAGACCTCGGCTTGGAAGACGCTGCAAAAGTCCGGAAGTCTGAAGGAGCTAGCTAGTCCCAGAGTTTCCGAGAAAATTCCTGCACCAGCTCCAGTGTCCATCTTTGAACCATCGGTGAAGACAGTTATCGTAGATGCATTACTGAAAGGTTGGTTGTTTTCCCACTCCTCTCTATTAGGAAAAGAGGTAGTGAAGGGTCTGTTGAAATTTAAATAGGGTGTTGTGTAGTCTGTGCAAACATTATTTCCCACATATCTCTGCAGAATCTGAGTATGGCCCGATGTGCTTTGCTTCCAGCATTTAGTCTGGCTTAGGCGCAGGGCACTGTATGCTGCAGATTCTTGCACGAATAGATCTAGGGGTCTCAAGTTGAGTATCGCTTCCAGTCCCGCTGTGGGAGTGGTTTTCAACGCCCCCGTAATACCTACGCATGCTAATCTTTGAACTTTTGTCAAGGTTTTCAGGTTTGTTGCTTTCTCAGTCGCGTTCCACCAAACTAAATTACCGTAGGTAAGTATCGGTCTAACTATTGCCGTGTACATCCACCTGATAATTTTTGGATTGGGTCCCCAGGATTTTCCAAAGATCCTGTTGCAGGAATAGAACGCAACCATAGCTTTCTTTGCTCTCTCTTTAGTGTTGAGACTCCAGTTCAGTTTCTTATCAAGGATCACACCCAAGTATTTGGCTTGATCCGAGATTTTGAGTGGAGTCCCTGCAATTGATGGTAATCTAAACATTGGTATTTTTCTTCTGTTAGTGAAGAGAACCAATTCAGTTTTCAATGGATTAACCATTAGACCACAATTCTTTGCCCATGTGTTGACCTTTGACAGGGCATATTCTATTTGTTCACTAATAGTGGATGGGAATTTACCTGTCGCAAGTAGTACTAGGTCATCTGCATAAGCTACTACTTTGACTCCACTATATTTTAATTTCACAAGAATTTCGTTCATAACTAGTATCCAAAGAAGCGGAGAAAGCACCCCTCCCTGGGGTGTTCCTCTGGATGTGGATACTTTTAAACGTGAATCTCCAAGTTCTGTATTAATATGCCTGTTTTTTAACATGCACATAGTCCAATTTATAATTGAGTTTTCTATATTCAGCTCTACAAGGGCTCTCTTAACTGCATTGTTTTCCACATTATTGAAAGCTCCTTCAATATCTAGAAAGGCAGCAAGAGTGTATTCCTTGTCTTTGAGAGTTTTTTCAATTGTATTAACAACACAGTGAAGTGCAGTTTCTACGCTTTTGCCTTTCGTATAGGCATGCTGCATTGGAGAAATTACCTCCGGGTTCAGTGAGCTGCGAATATAGATGTCCAACAATCTCTCGAAAGTCTTAAGAGTAAACGACGTGAGACTGATTGGTCTATAGTCTTTAGCTTCCGTGTGGCTGGGTTTACCAGCCTTCGGGATAAATACAACCTTGACTTCACGCCATGCTTTAGGTACATATCCCCATCTGAGGCTACTTGAGAATATGTTTTTCAGGTGTGAAGTAATGAGGTTTTCACTTTTTTGTAACATCATTGGAAAGATGCCATCTAGTCCCGGGGATTTGTAAGGGGAGAAAGAGTTTATTGCCCATTTAATCTTGTCTTCCGTTACAATGTCCGACGGTGTTCTGTGCTCTGTAAATATCTCAGTTTCCCGGTTATAGCTTGGGTAGAGCTACACCCGGGAAAGTGAGCATTAACTAAGAGTTTAGAGTTTCACTGCATGATTCTGTCCAGCGACCACTTGGTTCTTTTAAGGAACCTAAGGTAGATGGCTCTTTGGAGAGAATTTTCCTTAGTCTAGCTGATTCATTGGTGCCTTCTATTTCATCACAAAAGGTTCTCCACGAGCTGCGTTTCGCTCGCTGTGTTTCAGCTTTGAATTTTCTTTGACTGGATTTGTAGATCTCCCAGTCGATGTCTGATCTGGTGCGCTTGGCGACATTGAAAAGTCGCCTCGTTTCTTTCCTAATGTCGCCCAGTTCTATTGTCCACCAAGGTGGTTTTTTGTTGCCTTTTTTACCTGGTTTTAATGGACATCCTTTGACAAAAGCATTGCTGAGTATTTCTGTGAATTTCTCGGCAGCTTTGTCTAAGTTATCAGGATTATCAATTGCATTGGTATTAAGCAATTTGATTTCATTCTCTACTTCCCCATTAAAAATATCCCAGTTAGTTTTTCTGAAGTTTCTAAAAGGTTTTCGAGAGTTTGTTGTACTAAGTATAAAGAATTCAATTAACCTGTGATCGGAAAAAGATTCTTCCTTAAGTACCTTCCATTGTTCTATTGAGACAGTATTCGAGTTGCTCACAAGGGTGATATCGAGTACTTCCTCGCGGTTCTTAGTGACAAATGTTGGTTCATTACCTCTATTCGCTACTAGTATGTTATTTTCTATGATAAATTCAAAAAGAGACTCACCCCGATCGTTGATATCAGTGCTTCCCCATTGAATATGATGTGAATTAGAATCACATCCTATCACAAGGTCCCATTTCTCTACAGCTGCGCGTTGAACAAGTTGGCACGTGACATTTGCAGGAGGTCCCTCCGTCCCATCGTACGGCATATAGCATGATGCCAAGATAAGCGGTGGAAGCCCATCGCGCTCCAACTTTATCGCAGTTTGGTCTAGGTTACTGTATGTGGATAGAAGAAAGAGATTAATCTGTTTTCTAGCTACAATACATGTTCTATAATTACTGTTGGTACCTGTGTTAGAGGATTTAAACAGTGTAAGTCCTTTTGAGTGGAGCCCCCTAATTCTGCCGCCTGATATCCAGGGTTCTTGAATTAGGGCAATGTCTATTTGTCTACTCTCCATGAGGTAGACCAGGTTGGCGCTGGCAGCTTTACTATGATGAAGATTTATTTGTAAAAATTTCATGATAAGTTATTAACTACCACCTCCTTATTTACCTGTTTTTTCTTATTGGCTATGAACCTAAGCTTGCATCGGTTTGTACCAACGCGCACTTTGTAGCCAATTTTCCGCAGAAGTGGCATCGATTTGTGGCTTAGACTCACAATCACTTCGGTGCCATCTTTGGTTGGTTCGTTAACCTGAACAACCTCCCAATTCTGGCTGAGTTGTTCGGTGTTCAGGGACTTGAGGTTCCGCTCTATCCGGTCTCTTGGTATCACGGGTCCCTTAAGTGTCAGCACTGCCTTTGGCCTGCTCAGTTCGCTGATTTCCTTCTTACTAATAAGTCGAAGGTCAGCGTTCGGCCAAGGAGCTTCGGTCTTCTCGATGAACTCTCGGAGCCATGTGAGAGTGTTACCGTCTTCACATGTCATCACCTTGAATCCGTGGACAGTGCTGAGGCTACCGAAGAGTGGCGGAGGCCTATTCTTGACGATAGCCTCGTTTACCCCCGTCCAGAATTCTTAGTTCTATCAATTGCCATTGATCATCCGTCAGTTTCCTTGAAGGGTTGCCAAAGTCTGCAATCGCAGTCTGTTGGACCTCCATGGTCACCCGGGAGAATTTGGCTTTCTTCTTCTTGTTCCCCGGTGAGGGAACAGCTGGTGACGTAGTGTCGTCGTGCCTAGCTCTTTTGGAACCACTCGCAGTTGGGCGAGAGATAGGCGGAGGCAAGAGGCCGTCCTTTCCTACCTTCACCTTTCCTTGAGCAGTCCTCAAGTTCGGCTCGTCCTGAGTCAGTCTGTCCGTACATGTATTATCCGTCCGTGACGGATTGTCGTCTGGCCTAGCTTGGTTGGACGTACTCGCAGTTGGGTGAGAGCCAGGCGGAGGCAAGAGGCCTTCCTTTCCCTTCTTCACCGCCCCTTGAACAGTCTTCAAGTTCGGCTTGTCCTTGGTTCGTCTGTCCGTACCCGTGCTTAATGTCGTGGTCGATAGTCTCTGAGTGGATCTATCCAGGGCTAGCTTTTCCTTGGCCGTTAAGGATTCAGGATTCCTTTTGCCTAGCCGCCGGATAATCCTCTCAGCGTTCCGATTTTGCCTGCGGAATATTTGTTTATCGTCCAGGAGACCTTTCACCTTGCGCTTACGACGCTCAGCTCGGGCCTCCAAAACAGTCTTCACGGAGTCCATTGTTGAGTCGGTCGGTTTGCAATCCCCTGGCTGAGAAGAGGTGGACGCATCCGGACTGCATTCAGGGTTCTGAGCCCGAAGGCAATCCGAGTGCGACTCCTCTAACTCATCCACTCCCGTGGTTACCTCCCCACCTTCCAGGCCCGTTGGAGCAATATGCACCGCGCAACGGCTGGTTGATGGTTTGGATGGACCAGGAGCTGGTTCATGCATCTTGTCTTTTGTCGTGTCAGTATTTGCATGACCAGCTGATAAGGCCGTCCCTTTCCTTACCTGGGATTTACCAGCAGGGGGTTTGGGTGGTCCCATCAGCGTGTCCGCGTTTGTGTCTTTCACAGAAGTAGCCTTCGCCGGTGTTAGGACCAGAGGCCCAACTTCCATTGCAGACTCCTTCTGTAGAAGCGCACGTGCGTTATGCAGTCGTTTGCGTTCCAGTTCCGTAAGTTCTTCCCAACTCCTTGTGCCAAATCGTTCAATCACTCTTCTACAGTTGCGGTATTTACTCCGCACTGAAGAAGTTGAAAGCCGTGAGATGTTGGAGCTGGCAACAGAACAGGAGTCACTGATGTCGTCAGTGTCAACCGTTATGATGCTGGCCCCATCATCCACACCGAGATTGGCAAAGGGGTTGAGAAGAAGGTCTTCCTCTTCCTCAGTCATGTCCGTTTTTGTGTCGTTCTTGTCTTTATTGGTGTTTTTTGTCACTGGCGACTTCTCCCCTCGTTCATTTCGAGGGGCCAAGCCCACGCCGGTAGCCGCAACTTCTACCGACGGTTTAGCGTATATCCCCGCTAGTTTTTTTCTGTTTTGTGTGTCTTGTCCATGGTTTTTACGTTGTGGGTTCCTCTTAGTTGGCCTAGAATCCTCAGCTTACCAGCTGCGGATCTCCTGATCAGTCTAGTCCGTGATGTATTGTCGTCTAGCCTAGCTTGGTTGAACGTACTCGCAGTTGGGTGAGAACCAGGCGGAGGCAAGAGGCCGTCCTTTCCTTTCTTCACCTTCCCTTGAGCAGTCCTCAAGTTTGGCTCGTCCTGAGTGTGTCAGTTTCCGTAGTTACCGTCCGTGACGGATTTTCGTCTGGCCTAGCTTGGTTGGACGTATTCGCAGTTGGGTGAGAGCCAGGCGGAGGCAAGAGGCCATCCTTTCCTTTCTTCACCTTTCCTTGAATAGCCCTCAAGTTCGGCTCGTCCTGAGTTTGTCCGTACTCGTATAAACCGTCCGTAACGTAATGTCGGCCTAGCTTGGTTGAACGTACTCGCAGTTGGGCGAGAGCCAGGCGGAGGCAAGAGGCCATCCTTTCCTTTCTTCACCTTTCCTTGAGCAGTCCTCAAGTTTGGCTCGTCCTGAGTGTGTCAGTATTTACCGTCCGTGACGGATTTTCGTCTAGCCTAGCTTGGTTAGACATACTCGTAGTTGGGTGAGAGCCAGGCGGAGGCAAGAGGCCGTCCTTTCCTTTCTTCACCTTTCCTTGAGCAGTCCTCAAGTTCGGCTCGTCGTGAGTCTGTCCGTATTCGTGTTAACCGTCTTCAAGCAGATCTAAGAAATTCACAGCTGGCCAGCTGAAAACCTAAACGTAAGCCTCCCCACCACTACAAGGTGGAAACCCGTCGAGGAGGAAAGTAAGTAATGTTCATTGTTTTAGTTGTATTTTTTGTTTTTTTTTTTTGCATCCAGTTTACTATAACTATACTATTTGAATTAATAACTGACATATTGGTATCTTTTTACGTGCCATAATAACTTGAATAGGTGGGTCCCACAAGACATGGGCTTCCTTCAATAAAAATCATACCTGTTATGCATAGGTATGTGTCATTCATTGCAATACCACCAAAAATGTTGTAAAAAATAAGTTGATTTATGAAGTACATTATAAAATATGTAGACTTTTTCGCTTTGGAGAGCAGCATAGGTACATGACCTTTTTTGCATTGACAATGCAAACTTATTAATAAGCAAGTAGATATTCTCAAATGATTTTAACAAAATAGTAAAAAAGGAATCATTGGTTACAACCTTTTGTCGTTTTTGTGATTTTTACTTATTGAATACTCGTGATATGTTTCTATGCTCACTACATACAAGAATTTGTTGATTTTCTACTTTTTGCGAGAATAATAGATAAAATAATTCTTCTTTCTATTAACTCTTTTTTTCAAAGATTTGAAGAAGATAGGTTGTTTTCCAGTTAAGACCCTTGTTTCTTAAAGTTGAAGAAGAAATCAAATTAACCTTTTTTGTTATCTTTTTTCTGTTTCAAAATAAAAAAATTAAATACCTAGGGTAAGTTCGGGCATTATGGCGCACTTAACTTCAATCTTATATATCTTCTCTACGGACAACATTTTTTAATTCAAATAACAATTTTTATTAAATTTGTGAAAAACAAGACATATAAAATTAAAATAAGGATAATAATTCAAGCTTTTTGACAAAAAATAAATTAATTTAAAAATAACTTAGAAAAAACCATAATGCCCTACCTGTGGGCAATATGGCGAACCAGTGAGGGCAATATGGCGGGCAGATTTTTATTTGTTATTAGCACGCCCGCATCCGTCACAAGTGTTTTTAAATGCAGTACAAGAGTCGTGAGACCACTGGACCACAAACGATACACTGTATTCATTCGCCTGTTTTTGTTTTGAGTTTTAAAAACAACTGGCACAAATATTTGCTCCAAAATCTTTTTTTTTAAGGGTATTGGGCATAATTATATAAAATTACTGTAAATTACTTTTAGCTTAAATGCTATTTGTACCTAAATCTATCTATTATTATTAAATATAAAACGCAAGAATTTGACAGAGACGAAGACATATTAAGTATGAAACTAGTTTTACATTTGAGCTTGATAAGGGCATTATGGCGCAGTCGCACCATATAACGAGACGAAGACACATTAGGTATGAAACCAATTTTACATGTAAGCTTGATAAGGGCATTATGGCTCAGTCGCGCCATAATGCCCCTACAGTATATGCGCCATATTACACAATGTACCTACACACATTCACAGCACATTAAACAAAACAAAAGTTCTCATTTCTTTTTAAATATTTCCCGTTACACAAGAAAATGAAAACTGTACTCTGCATTCCACTGTTCACATCAAACATGTGCGCTGTATACTTACCGAGATACACAAAGTCAAACACAAAGCAAAATTATAGTAGCTAGATCCCAGAATCGATACATTTTTTGTGTTTCCATTTTGTTTCTTCTACAAAACTAGTTGTTTCAGCTTACGATCGTAACTCGGCATCAGTGTTGCCAGAAAATATTTTCTGAAATCGGGAGATTACCACACTAGAAATCGGTATAAATCGGGGAAACAGATTTAGCCCTGCAAGTCATGCCAGATGTCACCTGAACCTCAGTTCTTAGATCTGATTTTTTTCCGAATATGTTTTTCAGATTGTGCATGTTTTTCATAAAGTAAATGAAAATAAAATCAGATTTATTTTCAAAAAAATTGATAGAAGGTAAAAAAGTCTTTTTTTTTTCTTAAAGAAACAACTATGTTTCATTTATTTTAAAAAGTAATATTATGTCTGTTTGTGTACCTCCCAAAACTACGAATTTTTACGATTTTTTTTTTTTATATGAGCTTTGACAGAACTTTGGGCTAAATTCGTAGTTTTGGGAGGTACGCGAACAGACATAATGTTAGTAAATAGTAGTTTAAACTTCAAAATTAAAAATAAATATTTCCCTTATTTTATACATAGTCTTCTATGGGGCTATTTGCTTAAACATTAATAGTCTTATTTATTAGATTTCTTAGGCGGTTGATAGTTGGAAGTATTATTTATGTATGTAATTTAATAAAAAATCGAGTAAGTCAAATCTTAGGCAACTAATTCCATTGTTGAAAGTAGGAAAAAGTTTATAAATACGACTGTTAGTGCCAATAGCACCTAGCTAGCTTAGAAAAAAAAAATAGTGCATTAGCCAACAGATGCTCCAAGTATTGAAGTTTCAACGACTTAAGTGCCGTAATTTTAATTATTTTAAATATTTATATTTATTTTGATTAAATTTTTGGAAAAAATTAAGTGCTATTTTTAATCATTTTAAAAATAGTTATTCAGAAACTTTTAAGTTCAAACAATTATTGCATTCCTTGAATTTCAAGTATTCTTTGGAAAGTAAGTAAAAAAACGAATTTTCTGATGCATGCACGCAGCCAACTACCAAAAACCAAAATTAAAACAAATAATAAAAAAAGAAGAAGCCAATGATATGACAGATGATCAGCAAACAAGAAACAGAAATTACATTATGGGTAAATTTGCTTATTTTAGTTTATGAAATATTGAAAATTGGGGAAATGTGTCATATTTAGATCAAAAATCGGTGTATCGGAAATAGGTCTGAAAATCGGGAGAATTACGATAAATCGGTGTTTCTGGCAACACTGCTCGGCATGTATTCAGTGGAGACTGAAGTTTTTGCATAGTTTTTCTTTTTATTGGAGTTTTGAAAGTGCGGTATTTGCGTGGTGCGCCATAATGCCTACTGCGCCATAATGCCCGAAGTTACCCTAAGTATACAAAGAAAACAATATTAATATTCTTAAATTTAATTTCATTAAAAGGATTGTTATGTGATGTTTCGCTTAGATAGCCTCTCTTAAAATTCAATTAAATTTTTAAATTTTTTTTTTAACTAGTTATTATTGTGAAACCCTATGTTGTAAGATCAAGTACGCGTGGCGGTTTAAGGTCGTGCATTTTATTTTTGTTATCTGAGTGAGTCATTTATACTCTTTGTTATCGGTCTTTCTCAAAAAGTATTATAGTAAACATAAGAACTTAACCTTTATTCTTATAAAACCAATTTAAATATCCGCCGCAACCAGTTTAATGGTTGAAGAGTTCAGATTATTATTTACAGTTCATTCAACTCAAACAAAACAAAATGATATAACTCAAAGCCGATATGAAACAAACCCCGCCATCCCAATTCCAACCACAGTTGCTGCACACAACAAAATTTATTGGATCCGATAGTGCCACACAGTTGTTGTTTTCATTTTCATATGGATGTTGCATGTTGATCATATTTTTTTCTTTTTTTTTGTTCAATTATGATTTCATTTAGAAAGGAGTGTGGTTGCTGTATAGATACGGTGACCATATTTCTGGGAGCAGAACCCGGGACAATATTTCTGGGAGCAAAACCCGGGACAAAAAGTGAAAAATTTTTAAAGTGAAAAAATTTGACTTTTGTATCATTTTTATCAAGTAATATCTTAAATTAAGTTTAAAAATTACAGAAAAACAAACAAAATGAAATTCTTAAAAGGAAAGGAACGTTAAATTGAATTATAATCTCTTCACAACATAACAAACTAAAAACAAAAAAACTTTTGGTTTTTAATTTCATTATTAGAATAATTCAGTCTTCTGTTAACAAAGCAACTAAGGGCCAGTTTTTCAGTGCCGAGTTAACCCTTAGTTTAATTCAGAGTTAGCTAGTCCTGAAAATAAGTTAACCTTGAGCTATTTCAGAAGTAGTTTTTTAGTTGAGGATAAATTTATTCTTTCAGCTGTCAATAATCTATTGAAATAGATGTTCGACAGTACGATGCATGGATATCACAATCGAAATCGCGATCGTGCCACAATTGAGAGTTTAGATCCTGAGTTAACTCGCTAAATTAGGTAAATTAACCCGAAGTTAACATAGGACTAAGATTTATTGAAAAACACGTTTCTGGAGTCAACTTAGGTTAAACGCCAAGGCTAGGATGAGATCACTCTGAAAAACTGACCCTAAATTTTTAAATATTACATTTAAGTTAAATGTAAATTATATATGTACCTGCAGCTAAAAAATAACGTTTCGTAATGCACATCAAGCAAGCAAAATATGTTTCTTTGTTTTCAAAACAAGATTTTTTAGCCTATTGAATAGACCTTTTAAAAAGGAACAATTACGTGCAAGGGTTTTTATTATTGAGTATGTTTGTTTGGCCCATAAGCATGCTTAAAACCAAAAATGCTACTAAATTCACCCATGCGTTTCTGAGAGAATGGTCACACTGGCCACTTTTCAGTATTTTTGGTATAACTCGAAAATTAAGCGGAATTTGACAGTTTTACGTTTAATACTTTTTTTTCAAAATTAAATGTTCTATTGGAATGGATAGTTCAAAAAATTTTACGAAAAAATTTAAGCAGGAAAAGTAAACAAAAACCAACATAAAAAAAATCGAAAAATCAAAGATTTTTAATTTTTTTCTAAATATTGCGCATAACTTTTTTCGGAGCAAAGATACGCTCAAGACATTCATGAACAAAGTAAACTGGAGTCTTACGGCTTTAATATGACATGTTAAAAAAGCCATATTATTTAAAAATTGACAGTGATATAGCCATTCAAACTTTACCATTTCTTATCATTTTCCGCAGTTTTTGCCCGAAAGCCTATTTTTTGGTACTTTATGACAAATTTAACGTTCCTAGCACCTAATACCAAATCCTATGTTAATCGGACCAGCCGTTCGGTCTGTAGGTCTGAACGCATTTAAAAACAGCCGAAAAACGAAATTGCGAACTCACATCCTTTTTATAAATTCTCTATAGTTCTAATGTCATATTATATCAAAATTTTGATTTCGAACATTTTTACGAAAGTGAAATTTGCCATATTGTACCGAAAAAGGGACTTTCGGGCCAAAACTGAGAAAAATTATAAGAAATGATAAGGTTTGAATGGGAATATCTCTGTCAATTTTGAACAAATATAAAATTTTGAACATGCCATATTAAGGCCTTTAGTCTCTACTTTGTTTTGTCTGTGCATGTCTTGACCCTATCTTTGCTTCAAAAAAAGTTATGCACAATTTGTTAAAAAATTTAGATATCCTTGATTTTTTGATTTTTTTAAGTTGGTTTTTGTTAACTTTTCCTGCTTAAATTTTTTCGTAAAATTTTTTGAACTATCCATTCCAATAGAAAATTTAATTTTGAACAAAAAGTATCAAATGTAAGATTGTCAAATTCGGCTTAGTTTTCGAGTTATTCCAAAAATACTGAAAAGTGGCCAGTGTGACCATTCTCTCAGAAACGCATGGGTGAATTTAGTAGCATTTTTGGTTTTAAGCATGCTTATGGGCCAAACAAACATATTCAATAATAAAAACCCTTGCACGTAATTGTTCCTTTATACCTCTCATTTTCCGGTCTATTCAATAGGCTATTTGGAAAATCAAGGAATTAATGAATTTAGTTAGCATTCAAATATATTTTTTTTTTTTAATTTATTTATTTAAATTATATGAAACTAAAGAGAATGTACAAATACGGGACAAATAACTAAATACGGGACACTTGTACGTCCCGGGCAGTGGCGTATCCAGAAAAAAATTTGGGGGGGGGGGCCCACCTGAATAATTTTTCAATAATTTTATTTTACTTTTTATTTTTTTGCAGTCCTTTTAAGTTAGTAAAATAATTAAATCCAGTATTTTTTTTGTCCCTTAAGAAACCTTAACTTGCGTAATCAGTAAAATTAAACTTTTTTCGAATTTTTTTTTATTAATTTGTTATTTTTATAATAATGGACTTTGTTCATTTGTTATTTCGTGAACGTGAATAGCAATTGTAAAAACCAAAAACAAAACAAAGAAGAGTATTGCCATTAGATGTATGTGCACTCAGTCGCATAAGTTAGTATAAACCACAAAATATGATCTACATGCATACGACTGAGTGTATGTATGCATGTATTTTACACATACTTTCACACCTACTTGCAATTTAAAGCTTGTTGGCAAAACTAATTTTTGCGCCTGCATAACACTCTCCATATTCCTCCCCAAAACACAAGCATAGCTTCTTTTCTTACCTAATCTAAATGCTAACCTTTGTTTTGTTTTTGGTTTTCACAATTGCTATTCTCGTTCACGAAATCAAATTTAAGAAATATGGAAAACATGGTCAGTGTTTTACTGACAAATATTAGGTCTGATCCTTTACTTTGGGTTTCTGTGATTTTTAGTCCAAACTTGTGTCAAAAATTTTTTTTATATGAACTTTGACACAAGTTTGGACTAAAATGCGCAGAAATGCACAGAAAATCACAGAAATTCAAAGTAAAGGAACAGACCTATTATTTACTGCGAATAACTTTTTTTTGTTTTTTGTTGAATATTTAAAATGCTCATGTTTTGTACCTTTGTTATGCAATGTTATTGATGTGTAAACATCTTAGCGCTCGGTATGGGTAAAATTGAAAATCGGCTGTAACGGATATGGGCTCACGGTTCCGTTTGGAACCATTTTGTTTGTTGTAGGTAAGTAGAACTCTGTAAACTCGAATAGATAAGGTAGTTTTCATTTATACCTAATGGTTTTGGTATTTGCTAAGTGGAGTGAATTCCTTACACCCCGACTCCACAGTAGATAATTTCTCTCAGAATGTTCGTCTTGACATTAAATATCTAATGGAGTCACTTCGTTTCATATCTTGATTGGATGTCAAGATGCAATCATATCTTGACAGGATATACATTTGACATACATTTTGCCGGGTGAAGATTTTGTTGCTTTTTTTTCTAGAAATTTAATTTTTTATTTCATTATTTTGTATCCATATGCTGCTTTTGATGTTAATCTCTGCAATCGTCTTTTAAAATGCATTACAAAAACAACATGGGATCTAGGTGTCTATCGAGGTTAATTTCAATAACCCAGATATAGGTTTTCACTCTGATCGGCAGAGGGCTATTTACCATTGTGAATGGATGTCAACGATTGGTCGCGTTCGGCTGGTAAAGCGATAGGGTATCTGAGATACTTAAGAATCCGATACATTGCCGGACGACCAAAACCGGATACGTAACATTTGCTGTCAAAAGAGTGAGGGCTGCTAACAAAAGGAAAAACAAATTGAAATTTTCAATAACGATTTTGTGTCCTTACATAAATTATTTTGTACCAAATCTCGTCTGTATCAAAAATTAATTATTAAGTTGCATATTGCAAATGATTTTAATATGCATTTAAATATAATTTGGAAATGTTTTTGCTCAAACAAAAAAAAATCCGATGTGGAATCGCAAATACAAATAAATAGTCAGCTGCAGTGGCGTAGCCTGAGTTTCTGCCGCCCGGGGCGGTAGAAAATTTTTGCCGCCCCCTCCCAAATTTGTAAATATTCAAATAAAAAAATGACTAATATAAACAAAAAAAATTAGTTACATTTTTGGCAGAGCTAAATTTATTATTTATACATTTCCACTTCTTTCAAACTCAGTTACCACGCTTGCGTCAACGTGTAATAGCGGGCATAAACAAGTTGTAGATCTTACGATTCTCTACAAATAAAGCTTAAGAAGACACTTTTTTCTAAAACTGTCTCATTTTCCGAATTAATTTTCTATAGTAATATTAATTAATGCTTTGTTTTAAGTCTTGGTCCAAAGAAAATTTTGCTTATGAAAAAAATATCTCAAGTTATTTCTCATCGTCGAACTCGAGATTTTGATTGATAGGGAAGATGAAAA
Organism: Dasysyrphus tricinctus; assembly: GCA_963921185.1. Lineage (NCBI taxonomy): Eukaryota > Metazoa > Arthropoda > Insecta > Diptera > Syrphidae > Dasysyrphus > Dasysyrphus tricinctus. Next base: position 114,131 of record CAWUEQ010000123.1, read on the forward strand.
AGTGGGTCCCACAATTCTGACAAACAAAACAACAAAACAAAATTTTAAGAAAAAGAAAATTTTGTTTTTATTTTGGACACAAGCTTTCATGAACAAAATTAACCTAGTCGTTTTTAAGCCAAATAAGTGTTTCTTATATAACTGTTTTATGAAAGATACCGTTATTTTTGGAGCTAAAAACATAAATGTTCCTTCTAGCCAAACCTTAAAATGGTGAATCCCAAGTTTGAGGAGAATCTATTCAAGGGCTTAAGCTACATAGATCGAAATACAGAATAGTTTTGTGTTACGAAATTTTTATAGATAATAAGGGTATTCATGCAACAGCGTAAACTCGTCGTAAACATCGTAAAGTTTTAAACTTCGTAAATCTGTCAAATTTTCCATACAAATCGTGACAGAATTACGAAGTTTTAAAGTTTACAACGTTTACGACGACTTTACGCTGTTTTGTGAATACCCTTAATATTCTATTTAGTAGTTCGGCCCTACAGAGTTGTTGATTGTGGGTTTTGTAATGATTTTTCAGGAAAAGGTCATAATATTTTGTTTAAGTAAAAATGTTCACCTTACAGAGAAAAACAATTTTTTTCATTAAAAAACTCTCACCCAAAAGTATTCACAATTTTGAATCTATTTTCGTTGTTACTAAAATTCAATCAAATTGAAAATATTTTAAAGATTTTTGAGTTTAATAACCATCTATAACTATCAAAACAAATGTGAATTTAGCGGCTTTTCACTCTAAACGTCTAAGCTGACGAAATATACAAGCCTCTTCGAGCTGCAAAAATGTTTTTATTTTTATTCATTCCGGTATGCTTAGGTACATTAATGTTCTGTTACACTCGCAGTTCCTAATTCTGTTTTATGAAATTCTGCAAATAATGAAAAAAGTGGATTGGAAAATATTTCATTATTTGCAGAATTTTGTTAAAGGAATAATCAAAAACAAAATTTTGAAAAGCAGAATTATGAAAATAGAATTTTGGAAACAGAACTTTTCCTCAGACATAATTTTGACCCCAACCCATTTTTTTTTAGCAATTTTACCAAATATTATTTTTTTTCAAAAACAGCTCAGCTTTTTGACTGATTTTAATCAAAAATTCAAAAGTAAAAGTTCAAAAAGTACATTTTCTTTGAAAACATTTTAATGGGAATAAGTATTTTCTTTTAATTGAATGGTTGCTTTGTATATACCCGCCGTAATAGCTGCAAAGTTCTTAAGATCACCATAGTATTTTGAATATTCAATCATTATTTCTTACTTTCTACCTTTGTACCTATCTATTGTCCAAAAGAATTTTGGTAATAATTTTCTGTTTATGACGAAACTTTTGGTTTCAGTACCGCCCCGGACAGAATTTTCTAGGGACGCAAAAATTTAATAAATAAGCGAACTGCACCTTCGGTAATCAGCAATATAATTTCGCGAATCGGTATTTTAATTGATGGAGTCGTGAATGGGGTCATTGAAATTCAAGGCGTAGCCTTTCTGATCACATAAGCTCTAGCCTGGATTGCAAATTCAGTAATTCACATGAATACATTTGCTGAGGGCGGCAAAATTGTACAGTTAATACCTATATTAAATTTCTCCGCCCCGTATATAGTGCCGCAAAATTTGCCGCCCCCCATAAAGTGCCGCCCGGGGCGGACCGCCCCCTCCGCCCCCCCTACGCTACGCCACTGGTCAGCTGTTAAGTAAAGTCAGCTGTTCTTCAAATTTCCCATCGGATAGTTGAGTATACCGAATTTTTTTGGATAGCTTGAGATTTCTTTCTCACATCAGCTGCTTCACTCATCAGCTGTTTTTTCCTATGGAATTACAACAACACAAACAAATCCGGATTGCTTAAGATACGCCGCCGAACGCGCCCATTTGTCAGCAGTATTAGGAATAGAGAGGAAAAGAGACAAGTGCTTACATGAAAAACAAATAAATATAAGAAAAAAAGAGACTGATATACAGCACTGCTTTTGCACTAACCCACATCGTTTTATTTTCACGGGGTGAACCATATGGGTTATGAGCGATAATTAAACGCGGCTTTTGAGTAACTTTTCATTTAGGAACGACAAAAGCTAAAAATATGGCTGATCTGTCAAACAAATTGGATGAAAAAAGTCGAAATAGATTTGGAATTAAAAATCAAGAATAAATTGTGATTTCATTGTTGAAAAGAACTTTTATCCGCACTTCGAAAATGCATACATTTTTCAAATTAAATTTCATTTAACTTCATTCTAGCACAAAAGTGAATATTTAAGCAAAAATATTTCCAATTTTTTTATCATTCATTACTTGGACAAATTTCTTTACTACAAATCGATCAAATCAGATAAAAAAATGTCGCAAAACCTGGAAAAAAATTCCAAACTGATCTGGATTGTATATGCATACATGTATTACAAAAACAACACAAAATCTGACCTTGCTTTTGGATTTCAATTTGCAAATTAATTCTGACCATACACCCTTTGTACTTTTTTGCAAAAATGAGTTCTTTCTTTCACAGGTAGATGGCTTATTGTGTTGAAGATAGGGAGAAGATTTGTGTCCTGCAACCATTTTGTCTTAGCGCTTGTATTAGAGATTCCTAATTTTTGCCATACGTGGTAATGACCCGATCCCTTACCTTCAGGTGAAAACGAATGTTTACACATCCTCCACGCGAGTCCTGGTAGGTACTCACACATTTTTTTTTTAAATTAAAATCATGCATTGATAAATTTTGTGCTTATTTTCTTAAGACCCTTTATTAACAATAATTGTTATTTTGAATGCATAATATTAATCTAAAGAATTTCGAACGATTTATCGAATTATGTGGTTTGACTCAAAAATCGGTCGATAAATACAAAATTCCGAAAAAAGTTACCCCAACCCTCAACGTCAGCTAGGGGTCTAACTCAAACAAACACAAACAACCGTTTCAGAACTCGAGAATCTGAGCTCTCTCTAAATCTCTAAGATTTACGAAAAAGTTTCAGTTAATCATGTACATTATGATGAAATCACCTTCATAATAATATGATCTTGAGGCTCAATACGCCACTGGTCCCGGGTTTCATAAAAAATAAACCGGGACAGGCTTTACAAATACTGGACAGTCCCGGGAAACTCGGGACGGATGGTCACCGTACGTATACTACATATTTGAATCTCAATAAAAAGATTATTAAAAAGTGGGTTAAACCGCTTTTGCACTCACAGCCTCATATATGATTTATGAAAAAAAAAAACTTAAAATCGTTGGAGCGGTTTTCAAAAAAATTATTTTTTATATATCAAATTCTTACAACATTTTAAAGGAAAAATGTTGACATGCAAATCTTAAGTATTTATTTATGTAACTGCATAAAAATCAAATTCCAAAAAAAAAAATTTGAACCCGTTTTCAAGACATCAAATTTTCAAAACAATAATTTGAAACTTTTTTAAAAGTCCAGAAATTAGTTTTTGACAATTTTGATGTGCAATATTATTTGAACTTATTTGAAATATGTATATGGGTGATTCTCTGCAAACTGTGATTCTTTTTTTAGAATATTTTCAAAAATTAAAACATCTTGGAAACAATTTTTGTTTTGTGTTTGTGGCTTCATTTAGTCAGAGTATCATATCAGTAAAAGCATTTTGCTACAACTTTTAAAGAAATAAAAAATATAGTGAAATGGACTAAAACTAGCCCTCTTAAAGTACTTGAGAGTGCTAGGACGCCATATGGCCCTAGGCTCAATGATAGGAGAATCCCTATGCACACCTCCGCGTGGTAGAGGGTGGGTAACGCTAACGTGCAGGGGGACCGAATGGATGCCGGGATAAGCAGACAACCCAGCTATGCTGGTCAGGGCACAAACTTGTCCTCGGGATGGTTAAAAGCCCCCTTAAGGCGGATGAACTGCAGGTGGCGGTCAACGGCATGATAGTCTGGTGGCGGAGGAGCTTTTTTTTTGGTAAAAGGCCAACGGCAGCAGCAGGTAGCGTCTGTAACCCATATTGGGCGGCTACAAAAGGCGTCTGTTTTCCCATAGTGGGCGGCCTCGAGCAGTTATGTGTTTGACCATACAAAAGGCGGGTGTGCCTGTCAAATCTGAGCTTATGTATGTTATTAATCATATCTCGGAAAACACCGTGGTGGAAGGATATAAGCAAATACATGAATTATGACAACAAATGGAAATGAGTCCCCAAGAGGTAATCTTTTTATAGAAAATCCTTCTGTAGCTTCGGCTGCAGTAAACCGCACATCGGATTTGGGGGTGCGGCATCCTTCATGTACGAGCGTCAATCAAGACGCCATAATAATAAATGAATCGTTGACAAATAGAAGAAGTCTTTCAAGAAGCGCAAATGTTACTTTTGGCTACCGCATACGTAACAAATCGGAGCATGGAACGTTCGATCCTTGTACAGCGATGGTAGATACGAGCAGGTTGAGCGTGAAATGCTTCGCCTAAAGATCAGTATCCTGGGCATAAGCGAAACTAAGTGGAGAGGAAGAGCTGAATATAGATCAGACACTGGACAGACGAGAATGCTGTATTCCGGCGAAGATGAAAGAGAGGGTGGCCAAAGACTGCATGGTGTCGGAATTATGTTGAACGAAGAAGCGAGGCGTAGTTTGATCTCATGGGCGCCCATTTCTGCGAGATTAATGACAGCAAGGTTTCGTTCAAAAATTCGTAACGTCACAATTATTCAGTGCTACGCCCCCACAAATGAAGCGACCGAGGAAGACAAAACCGCGTTCTACACTCATCTTAACTCGGTTTACAGAAGTGTTCCGAGAGCCGACATCATAGTCGTTATTGGAGACCTTAATGCCCAAGTCGGTTCAGACAATTACGGACTGGAACGCGTGATGGGGAGAAATGGCGTGGGGTCACGGAATGAAAATGGTGACTTGCTTGTCGACTTTTGTAACGCGAATCGTCTTGTGATAGGTGGGACTGTATTTAAGCATAAGACGTGCAACAAAATTACCTGGGTGCATCCGGATGGTCAAACCGAAAACCAAATTGATCATATCATGATTCAGCAGCGATGGAGGAAGTCTATGTGTGATGTCCGGAGTATAAGAAATGCCGATGTGGGAAGCGACCACCATTTGGTTGTGATGAGTCTCAAACTACGAACCGCTGCCGTACAAAAACCAGCGCAGGATGCAGCAAGGAGCACAAAATTCATTACTAATGCTTTAAATGACCCCAACATATGTCGAAACTATGTCACCACCCTTAACGACAGAGCCTCGTCATTAAATGGAATCCAGAATTCAACAATTGATGAAATGTGGGGTGAAATTAAAAGTGTTTTTATGGAGGCTGGATCCGAAACTGTACCCAAGCGAACGAGACGTAGAGACTCTTGGATATCCCAAGACACCTGGGATAAGATCGAACTTCGCAAATCGTTGAAAATCCAAATAAATGCCGAAGCTGATGTTCAGCGAAAGGCTGACTTGCGAAGGGAGTACCGCATTGCACATAAGATGGTCTACCGCTGTGTGAGACGTGACAAGAGGGTGAAGTTGGATGGACTCGCAGATAATGCGGAAAGCGCTGCCAGAAGAGGAGATATCCGGGAATTGTACCAAATAGCCAAAGATGTTATCGGGAAAAAAAGCAACACCAATCATCCTGTAATGGATGTGGATGGCACACTTTTGGTATCAATTGAGGATCAGCTTCGTAGATGGAAGGACCATTTTTGTGCCCTGCTAAATGAGGATTCAGTTGAGCAGAGTGCTGAAGTGCCCCAACTAAACAAGATGCGCAGGTCCTATAGGGTATTGACATCGAACCCCCGTCAGAATCGGAAATTCGTACATCAATAAATCTCCTCAAAAACAACAAGGCAGCTGGACTGGACGGAATACCAGCTGAATTCCTGAAAGCCGATCCCGTAGCAGCGGCTAGTATTTTACATCCGCTGATACAAAACATTTGGGAAAACGAAAGCTATCCCAGGGACTGGAAGGATGGTGTGATTGTTAAGTTGCCAAAGAAAGGTGACTTAAAGAATTGCAACAATTGGCGTGGTATCACCGTTTTGTCCGTTTTCCCAAAACTAATGGCAACAATCATACTCGAGCGAATAAAGGATAGAATCGAGTCTACACTCAAGAGGCATCAAGCTGGCTTCCGCAGTGGTCGATCGTGTGTCGACCATATCAACACCCTGCGTATCGTCCTCGAGCAGTCGATGGAATATCAATCACCGCTTTACCTCATGTTCGTGGATTTTGAAAAGGCCTTATATCGAGTTAACCGAGAATGTATATGGAGATCGTTGCTTGGTAGAGGAATCCCACCAAAAATTGTTGCCATTAGCCCTGTTTTTTAGTGCATTTTTATCTTCGCTTAGAAAAAAGTAGCATGTTAAATACAACAACAATACGGAATTATACCAGTTTGTTGTTGTAATTAAAATGCAACTTTTTTCTAAGCGAATATAAAAATGCACTAAAAAACAGGGCTATTATTAAAGAGTCCTACAACAACGCGAGGTGTTTTGTTTTGCACAATGGGCAGCTATCCGACTCCTTCGTAGTGCAACAGGATGTGAGACAAGGGGATGTTCTATCGCCAATTCTCTTCCTGCTGGCGATGGACGACGTATTGACGGCCAGTGTAGGTACAGCTGAGCGACAGGGCATTCAATGGAGACCGTTCGAAAGGCTCAGTCATTTAGACTATGCCGATGACATATGTCTACTGGCAAATAACATCAGTGGGCTGAACGGGATGTGCCAAACACTGCAAGTGAAGGGAGAGTCGAGTGGTCTAAGAATTAACAGCAAAAAGACAAAAATAATGCTCACAGGCCGCTCCACACAGCAGCGTATTATTTTACAGGAGACGCCAGTTGAAGTAGTGGAACAATTTAACTACCTTGGCAGTATTGTTTCTGCAAACGGTGGTACGGATCTGGACGTTAAAAGTAGAATAAATAAAGCTCGTGCTGCCTTCGGTACTCTGTCCCCAATTTGGAAATCCAGTCAAATCTCCTTACGCACTAAGTTGAGATTCTTCGAATCCAATGTCAAATCCGTGCTGTTATATGCTTGTGAAACCTGGAAAGTCACGTCTACCATTTCGAAGAAATTGCAGGCTTTTGTGAATCGCTGTCTTCGCCACATCCTACTGGCCACAAATAATATCAAATGAGGAATTGTGGCGCAGGACAAGTCAAGAGCGGCTGGACGTCGACATAAGAAAGCGTAAATGGCGTTGGATTGGTCACACACTGAGGAAACCAAACTATGAAATTGCAAAGCAGTCCTTTGTGGGTGCACGGCGGGTTGGAAGACCAAGAACAACATGGAAATCAACTGTCTTAGTGGAAGCAGAATCCCAGAGAAAGACGTGGCCACAGCTTAAGTACCTTGCAGCAGACCGTGAAGGATGGAGACGTTTTGTTGACGCCCTATGCCCCAGTCGGGGTTACAGGACACGATGATGATGATGATTGTTTTAAGAAAAAATCAACAATAGCCCTGTTTTTTAGTGCACATTTATCTTCGCTTACAAAAAAGTTGCATGTTAAATACAACAACAATTTGGTATAACTCCGTATTGTTGTTGTATTTAATTTTTAATTTGCAATGAAAACAATAGGTCGCAATTCGCCTGTCCTAAAAATATATCATTTAAAAAATACATATATGTAAAATAGTAAACAAATTAAAATCTTAAGAAACATTTGTCCTAGACTATATAACATCCTCTTTAGAATTCCTGAAACAAAAACTTAAAATGTTTTCTGTAATAAATTCTGACATTGGTCAAATTACGTGAAATTAATCGCATACAAAACACACTTGCACAGAGCAAATCATACTTTTGCACTTGCCATTTAATTAAAATTTTAATTTACGCTATTTTCCTCATCGTCGCTGGAATTTTTAGCACTTAGCCATTGCTCCATCATATCGTCTCGATTCGATGAATGACTAATTTAATTTTTCATTTCACAAATTTGAAATAGAACTCAAAAACTAAATTAGTAACAGGAACAAATATATCACGAACCCACGCGTATGCTGAAACTGACCTATGGGAGCAGCGAGCCGAACGTGTCCGTCACTCTGCACTCACTTCGGCTTATTATATGAAGATACTAAGAAGTTGGAGGGAGCTGAGGTAACCACGGCGTTTTTTACACTCGTTTAAAGGTGGAGTATGCATAGGTCCATTGAGCCCACGACTGCAGTTAAGGTTTAAAAAAAAATTATTTCGATAAATTGTTGGAATTTATGCTCTGTATAAGGATGGTTAAAATAAAAGAGGATTACTTTAGTGTAGTTCAAGTACTTAACTTTATTGAAAGGAATTCAAGAATAGAAAGAAAAAGAGAAGTATTATAAAATGATAGGAAGTGTCGTCAATTTTGACACTCTTGTTTTCTATCGTTAAGATAATAATAATATTGAGTTGATTTGTAAGATGGCGCAGCGATATAAAACTTGGGTATGTTCAACATAACATAAGTAGTACCTCGTGGCTTGATGGTAAGTGCGTAGGACTGTCATGCCGAAGGTGTGGGTTCGATCCCCAGCCGTGCCACCTAAAAACAGAAATGTTTTATTCGAGGTACTGCCTCTTGCGAGGAACTGACAAATCCTCCAAGAGTATACTTGTCATGAAAAAGTGCTTCTCATTTAGCCGTTTGGACTCGGCAAAAAACTGTAGGTCCCCTCCATTCCTGCCAACAAACACGCACACAGGAATGGTTGTGAGTTGTAAGTCACTAGGCCCTGGTTTTCCATGAGCTGTTGCGCCACCCAATTTTTTTTTTTTTTTATGTTCAACCATTGTATATCCAATCTATAGTATTATCATGAAACACGATTTTGTAGGTAGACATTTGGTCGATAGGTTCGCTGTGATCGCCTTACCCAGATCCCTTAACAAAAATTAGTATTACATTTGGACGCATAGATGGCCACGAGCTTTTTTTCTTCATGAGAATACTATAGAATTTATATACAATGGTTCAACATAAATAAATAATATTTTTATATATCTAACGGGTGCCTGTTAATTATATGCCATTAAATTTTTTGCAACAATGACTTATTTAGAATTTCAATTTTTTAAAGGTAGGTACATTTTACTTCTGCCCCCCCTAGCAAAAATCCTGCGGGCGCCCATGAACAGGCCGCATTACCGCTTCCGCTTAGTTGCAGCAATTTCGAAAGAAGTTTATCGGCAATGTGGCGGATAAAAACTTAGTTGAAAACTTATTTTACCCAAAACCATTCATTTGTAATATAGATGCATCGTAAGACATTGTAGCAGAGTTGAGTTTGGTAGCACTTCTAATGATTGTTAATTTGCTTTACTCTTGATGTAGTTGTCGGCTTCATTCATTAGATCTCTTTTGAACAAATTCGGGAATTAATTAAATGCTCAAGGGCACATAAATACATAGTTATTGAGGAATCACTTGCACAAAAAAATTGTTTAAAGATTAGGTTTGGTTTGGACTGGTTGCCCACCTAAGCAAAAATTCCTTCCTACGCCAATGGGTATGAGGAACTCTTAGGGGTGGGTTTCTCCACCGAAAAAAAATATTGTTTCACTATATTTCGATATTTGATATGCTGCGTGAAGTTAGCGTCCCATTTTTAAAAATCGATTTTTTTGTGAAATCGAACAGAACTATTTTGGAAAACTATCAGGAACTATAGAACTCAGGTGCATGCGACAAGAACTCTAAAAAAAACTTGATATGCTGACATTTGATATGCTAACTTCACGGACACCTTAGATAGGGTCTAAGCTGGTGTTTGGAGAGAAATATGAGAGCAAAAATTTAAAGCGATCTGCGTACTTATTCTTTAACAATGAATTCATAAATTTTCTTGTTTCTTTTTTTTTAATGATACAATATAAGGTATATTTTTTTTTTTTCAAATATTGAAATAAATGATTGTTTGTTTGACTTAAATATGGACTATTAATCCGCTTTATTAAAAAATGTATGAACCTACGACACTTACCTACGGACTTTTGGCCTGACTTGAATATAAAGACGCCTTAATCGAAGAAGCCTGGAACAAGATTTTACTTGATTTAATAAAAAAAAAACTAAATGACTCAATTCAAAACCGTCTTAAAGCCCTAATTACAAAAAATATTGGGCGTTCTCATTACTTATTGACAAAAAACATAACAAATAAATGTTTAAAACAAACGAAAATTGAAATTTGGGTGTTTTTGTTAATTTTTTGAAACATTCTTTGAGTAGCCTCAATCAAGTGACGCAACTTTTTATACACATTTTTGGTAGTTTATTCATAGAACTTGTGAAATTCCTATGGATTTTCCAAGTTACCCCTTCAACGATATCCTTTTTAATTAGACAATATGTAAACCTCTTCACGGGTATCAAACATTAACAGGAAAAATATTTCTCACAGGTAGTTTACGAAAAAAAAACATGTTTGCGAAAATAATGGCCTCAAACAAGTGACATGCAGTGCATATAGTATATTCCTCAGTTTCATTCATTGAATGTTGACTGAACGTTCACATGAATTTAAGGCATAATGGATACAAATAATAACTAATTTCTACTATATTATTTTTTTTTCTTTCACAGAACCTTTCCCGAATGTACTGCACAGAATTATCCACCTGGTTGCGTAGCCACTTGCCCCTCTACATTTAAAATCCCGTGTGCTGAACTTAGGGGGAGTGAGGTATTACTTGAATTATAAAATGTTAACTTTAAGCAAAAGTCTGCATGAACGGCGTTTTTATTCATTTGGTTAAGTGTAGATGCATCAGCTCCAGTGAAACCTTATCAAAGAAGAAAGATTTCAAAATAAGGGTGGTCAAGAAAAAAGTATTTTTGCAGATTTAGGATAAATTATATTTTAAGTATACAGAAAGTTGCTTGCATCTAACTTGGCCCACCAATTATGGAGTTGAGCAAAACTGAAAATGGCAATCGTTTGTACATCGTTTGTACACGTTTGTACAACTTTTAGAATAATTTGTACGCACACCGTTTTTTAAAGAGACACTTCAAAAAATAAAACGGAAGTTGGCCCACCAACTATAACGCTCGAAAAATCGGGAAATGCAGTTCGATTGATAATCGATTGTACACGTTTGTCTTTTTTTTGTTTAGTTTTTACACTTCGCTAAAATTTTTTACCAACATTTTTTTTTTTTAATTTTTATAAAATTTTTGAAAAGTATGCAAATCGTTTGTACATTTTTTATAAAAATTTTCCACCGTGTTAATTTTTTAAATTTTTCTCTATTTCTATTTTTAAATAATTATTAAAAATTTTGCGGCGAAAAAAACATTTAGTTGGCCCACTATAACGCTCGAGGAAACCTGGAAATGCAGTTCGATATATAATCGTTTGTGCACGTTTGTTTATTTTTTTTTTTTTTAGTTTGCCATCGTTTGTATACCTATTGTTTGTATTAATTATCCACCGTTCATATCAAGTCAAGTCAAAAATAATCATACAATGTGGATGGTCACTTCTCCCTATATATTTATAGGTACCTACATAGTATAAGTATATTTATAGTTAAAATAGAACAATTTGATTTCTTTTGGACAAAAGACTCATCCAACAAAGAATGCAGTAACTATTAAAGTCGGTTAAGTAATAAAATGTGTCTTATCCAAAAAATAGTAAGTACATAAGTATTTATTTATTCTTCTAGTTTTGTTTTGCATTCGGCAAAACGCTTTTCAGGGATACCGACATAATTTCCAAAAACAAAATCCACAAATCCAAAATCCCCACACTTTTAAAAATCCACAAATTTGAAATCCCCAGTCACAAAATCCACGAACCAAAATCCCTGATCCAAAATCTATAAATTCAGAATTCACAAATCCAAAATCCACAGTTCGAAAACCCACAAATCCAAAATCTACATATCCAAAATTCACAAAATCAAATCCCCAATAGAATTCTCTAACAAATAGGTATATCACTCTCTCGTTCATTTACAAACGTCAAAATTGGCACTGTAGCTAATTATCATATCCAAACTGGCTGTGGAATTGTATTTTTTCGCTTTGCACTTCGCAATTTGACACTTCCGCCACAATGAAAGCTGTCACTTTTGAAATTGGCAGATTCGTAAAATTCCCTATGCTAACTTGTGGCATATGTTGGCATACGACCCAGAATTTTGGTTGGTTGTTGACAGTCTAAGCTCTAAGGAACAGCTCTCCCTGTACACAAAATTCTGTTTAGGCCTAGCCCCACCACAGCCACATCAAGGCCATCGCTGAAAAAAAAATACTCCGGGCTTTATACTTTAATTGAAAACCTATCCAAAGAAACGATCGTTGTTACTACTTCCATAGAAAAAATAGCCAGAGGTACTTAAAACAAACAAAAAATAATGGCCAAAAAATATTCTAAAATAAACAAGAAAGACAATATCAACACAATCAAAAATCGGGAAAGTTGAGTTCCTAAAATTCATTGCCTATGTACTCACTACATAAACTACAAAAAAAATATTTGTTATTATTAATTTTTCATTTTCTTAAACACAGATTACCCATAGCTGAAGTATGTTTGGCGCGCTCCAAACATACTTCAGCTTGGGTAATCTGTGTTTAAGGATTTTGGCTTTGTGGATTTTGGTTTTGTGGATTTTGGTTTTATGGATTTTGGTTTTGTGAATTTTGGTTCGTGGATTTTGATTTGTGGATTTCGGTTTGTGGATTTTGGTTTTAAGGATTTTGTTTTTGTGGATTTTAGTTTGTGGATTTTGGTTTGTGGATTTCGGTTTGGGGCTTTTGGATTTGGGGCTCAGGTACCCAACCCCGCTTTTCATTATTGAACTACCTACAATAAATCAATTTTATTAGTTTCCAATCTATTTATGCAGAAAAAACATTGAAGTGTCGGTGTGATCTGAGATCAAATGGTTCTTTATTGACCTTTTAGTGGAGGAGCACTAGCTTTTTATTTCGGAACCAGGGGAACCTGCTCCGATTTTACAATTTTTTTTTAATTTAGGAAATTGAAATTAGAAAAAAGTTTACAATTCAAAAATCGACGCTCTCAACAGGAAATTTTAAAAAAATTGAAAAACCAAATTTCCTGTATTTGCTTTGAACAATTAATTTTACTTATAAAACACACTTCAAAAGTTTATAAAAACATTTTAAATAATTTTACTTAATATAAAAGTCCAAAACTCAGAAAAGTCAAACCCGCTTATAGTCACAAGGAGATGACAAACCATGCGCTTTCAGGCGGAAACTGCCCTGATACTAAACGATTTTCGCTATTCGGCGATTGTGATTATAAATAGGTCTTACTGTGTTTTGTTGCTGCTTATACTTACTAAAAAAAAAATATTCAAAGCTTTTTTTTCTCCAACTTTCTTGCAAAGTATTTTCACATCGAAAAATTCAAGTAAAAATAATTTCAAAATGTGTGTCTATTTACTTGAATTTTTCGAAGAAGAAGGTTTTCTTGGTTAATTCTACTAGTGAGTACCCAACAAAGCCAGACAGACCAGCTCTATGTGCAAGCGGTGCAAATGCGCAGGGACCCAATGGGCCAAAGCCACTACTAATACCTAACCTACCACCTTTTTTGATTTTCAAATATTTTTAAAAGCTCTCAGTTCACATCAATTTCGATAGCAATTCTTATTTTATTCCGAATTTAAAAAAAGATAAAAGTTTATACATACATATATATCTTCTATTCCAAAAAAAAGTCGATGCGCTAATCCATCTCGGGCCGCCCCTGTACCTACTGCTTAATAATTCGATCCGGCATGGAATCCTAAAGTCTCTTTATGTAGTCCATCTAAACTCCGAGCCAGGGATTGTCCTGCTGAATAGTTTATGGGTCCAAAAATATACGAAAATCTAGGAAAAATTTCTTTCCCGGATTTTGTATAAGTTATTGGTGTCCAGTTTTCAGGTTTGAATAGCTAAAATGTTCTGCACACCATTCAATGGCCTTCTCTAAAATTATTGAACTAGGGTTAATAACTTACACAACTAACAGAAGTAATTACAAATCTGTGATGTTTGGGAGAAACATGATAGCTCCATTTTAAAAATTGCATATATTTACGTCCACTTTACATCTACCTAGAATCTGAACGGGTGAACTGATTTTCTTCAAATTTAAAACACAATTTTTTAAAGGTTATATCCATAAATATTTCAAATTTGAAGGAAATCGGTTCACCCGTTTATCTTCTAGGTCAATCAAAAGGGGACGTAAAGACGCAATTTTCAAAATGGAGTTATCATGTTTCTCCCAAACACCACAGAAATATTTGTTGGAATGAGCATTTACAAAGGTAAAAAATATCGTTGGACCTGTACCTTGGACATGACCTTTATCCACATATCCAGGGTAACTAGAAGCTCGATTGAGTCGCAAAACGTGAAACTTTTGCCATGGCCACCTTATTAATTTTCATCGACCTTAAACATCATCGAAAACGTTTGGGCATGGCTATATTAAAAAGTTTATGAGGCTAGTAGACAGTTTGAAGATAAAAACTCCTTAAACGAAGCTATCTGCGATGTTTAGTTTAGTTTAGTTTTGACAAGAAACATAATCAATAAATGTTTAAAACAGAAAAAAGTTACATTTCGATCATTTTGTTAATTTTTCAAAAGATTATTTAAATGCTCTCAATAAAGTGACGCAATTTCTTAACCTTTCTTGCAGTTCATTACTACAACTTGGAAGATTCTGACGGAGTAACCAAGTGACGCATATATTTTTTTTTTATCGGAAAGTATGTATACCTATACTTACAGGTATTAAACATTCCCAGGAAAAAGTTTCCTACAGATATATGTGGGGAAAAAACGATTGTGAAAAAAGTGGCCCCAAACAAGAGACGCGCAGTATATAATGAGACTTAACGATTCCATGCTGGATCGAATTTATGAAGCTACATATAATAAAAAACGCGACAGCTTTGCTTTTTTTCCTTCTGATTTATTTTTCCAACGGCACAAACAAACAAGAAGCTAAATCAAGTGATACATTAATGACAAAGCACCTTTACAAAATTCTGTGTCTATTCAGTTGAAGTGGAGTGTATATTTTTTGAATAAGTATAAGCAGCAACAAAAATACAGTAAGACCTTTTTATAATCACAATCGCCGAATAGCAAAAATCGTTTAGTATAAGGGCAGTTGCCGCCTGAAAGCGCATGGTTTGTCATCTGCTTGTGACTATAAGCGGGTTTGACTGTTCTGGGTTTTGGACTTTTATATTTAGTAAAATTATTTAAAATGTTTTTACTAACTTTTGAAGTGTGTTTTATAAGTAAAATTAATTGTTCAAAGCAAATATAGGAAAAATTATTTTGTTTTTGAAAAAAAATTTGGTTTTTCAATTTTAAAAAAAATTCCTGTTGAGAGCGTCGGTTTTTGAACTGTAAACTTTTTTCTAATTTCAATTTCCTAAATTAAAAAAAAAAAATCATCAAAATCGGAGTAGGTTCCCCGGGTTCCGAAATAAAAAGCTAGTGCTCCTCCACTAAAAGGTCAATAAAGAACCATTTGAACTCAGATCACACCGACACTTCAATGTTTTTTCTGCATAAATAGATTGGAAACTAATAAAATTGATTTATTGTAGGTAGTTCAATAATGAAAAGCGTTTTGTCGAATGCAAAACAAAACTAGAAGAATAATTAATAAATACTTATGTACTTACTATTTTTTGGATAAGACACATTTTATTACTTAACCGACTTTAATAGTTACTGAACTCTTTGCTGGATGAGTCTTTTGTCCAAAAGAAATCAAATTGTCCTATTTTAACTGTAAATATACTTATACTATGTAGGTACCTATAAATATATAGGGAGAAGTGACCATCTACATAGTATGATTATTTTTGACTTGACTTGATATGAACGGTGGATAATTAATACAAACAATAGGTATAAAAACGATGGCAATATATATCGAACTGCATTTCCAGGTTTCCTCGAGCGTTATAGTTGGTGGGCCAACTAAATGTTTTTTTCGCCGCAAAAATTTTTTTTTCCGTGGGTAGGTGCAAAACCTGCATCAGGCTCTATGAGGACCGGAAAACGCGCTCATAGAAGTGTGAGATTCTTACTACACTAAAACCACCTCCACTTCCCGATTGCAACTAAGTTGAAACTTATCTAGCAATTTATTTTTAACGTGTTATATAATGTTAGTATATAAAAGCTCTCTCTTATACTATGTATTAATACTTATAAGCATTCTATAATTCTCATGTGAAAGGCCTATGTTAGGCAGTTCTATATAAACTATAATACTGGACAGACGTGTTTTATTCAATATGGTGTCGGAAATGGATTAATGATGACCGACGAAAAAGATATAAAAGTCATGCCAACAACGAGTGCAGCGCAAAGTTTTTCGTCTTCGATTCCAACAATGGATCTTAAAAGCACAAATCTAGACACAACATGGAAGCACTGGTTTAATCAGTTTAAAGTATTTATGCGAGCAACAAATCTGGAGTCCCAGTCAAGTTCCCGTAAAATCGCCCTTCTGTTACATCACATGGGCCCAGAATCATTTAAAATTTTTAATTCTTTCAACTTGGACTTGGATAAGGTTGAGTATGTTGATTTGGTCAACAAATTTGATGGCTATTTTTTGCCAAAAAAAAATATAGCTATAGAGCGACATCAATTCTTTTCCCGTTCACAAAAAGTCGGCGAGAGCATCGATTCATACGTCACAGTGCTTTGAGTCTAACTTGTGAATTTGGAAACTTGAGAGAACCTCTCGTACGAGATATTTTTGTTTGCGGCCTGCACCAAAATTATACCTACATAAAAGAACGGCTTCTCAACGAAGGAGATATCCCGTTGGAGAAAGCGGTTGATATTTCAAGAACATGTGAAATAACCAAAGAACACTCACAAAAACTTCTACAAGAAAGCAGCCAAACTGCAGTTATAGGTGCTTTCAACAAACATGATGCTCTAAATTCTTACAACAGTCATACCAATAAATTTAAAAAATCGTCACACAATCAAACACCGTCACAGCATTCACACCCACAGCAGCAATACCAACATCTAACATCAGCTAACGGAAATATACAGCCATCACCATCTCGATTACTCTCACAACAATCTCAGCCACGACGTCATAAATACCAAACCAGCAGCCAAAATATTTGCTCGCGGTGTGGTGAAACGCACAGGTATAAGTGTCCTGCATTAGGATTTACATGCAACAAGTGTGGAGGAAAAAATCACTTTGCCAAAATGTGCCGCTCTAACTTATATATTCGAAATGTCGAAGCTGAATCTAATACGTCATCATCAGAGTCCGAACTGCTGTTCATGGGACTTCTCGAATCGTCGTCATCATCACTGTCTTGGGATATAGACTTAAAAGTCAACGGAACTGAGCTGAAATGTCAACTGGATACCGGTGCACAAGGAAATGTGATGTCCAATAAAACATTTCATCAACTTGGATTAAATCATTCCTATATTCAACCTGCATCAAGTCGTATTCTTACATATAGTAAGGAGCCTCTGCCAATTCTTGGGAAAATTAGAATTAGAAATGTTTTTATCATGATATAAAGAAAGGGTTATAAATTTTTACATATCTGAAATTGACTGTCGCACAGTATTAGGATTACCAACCTGTATCGATATGAATTTAATTAAACGCGTGAATGAGTTGAATCTCGAAGAAGGTAAAAGTGTAAATAAGTTGTTTAATATAAATTTAAAAAGAAATAGAATTCTTGAATAAATTTGAGGATTTATTCAATGGCCTCGGTTGTTTAAGAAATAAAATTAATTTACAGTTGAGACCCGATGCCAAACCAGTGATTGATTGTCCGCGGCGAATACCATTCAGCCTCATGAAACCACTAAAGGAGGAGCTCAAGAGGATGGAAAATTTAGGAGTCATTGTGAAAGTCGAAGAGCCAACCGAGTGGGTAAGTTCTATAGTGTTAGTCCAAAAATCCAATGGAAAGCTACGATTGTGCCTTGATCCTCGAAATCTAAATAAGGCTTTGCTTAGGTCTCATTTTCAATTCCCTAACATTGATGAATGCAAGGCTCGAGCTGCAAACGCAAAATTTTACACCATCCTTGATGCCAATTCCGCATTTTGGGTGCTACCTCTTGACGAAGAGTCTTCCAAACTATGCACTTTTCTGACTCCTTTTGGGAGACATCGTTTTTTAAGGGTGCCTTATGGCATCAATGTAGCGCCTGAAATCTTCCAATCCGAAATGGAGGAAAACTTTAAGGATATAGAAAATATATTTATATATATGGACGATTTCTTAATATTTGGTTCAACTATCGAAGAACATAATAAAGCGCTCAAGAGTGTGCTTGAGAGGGCAAAGGCAATAGGTCTTAAGTTCAACTTATCTAAGTCAAAATTTCTTCAGAATGAAGTTAAGTTCATAGGGCATGTCTTTAGTCCGAATGGCGTTAGTCCTGATAAAGACAAACTAAAAGCCATCTTCGAAATGCCGCGTCCAAAAAATGTGCCTGACCTCCAAAGATTTTTGGGAATGGTCAATTATCTAGGATCTTTTGTTAAAAATCTATCTATGCAAACTTCTAATCTGCGCCAATTGTTAAAAAAAAACAAGTATTATGGCATTGGTCTTCCAATCACGAAGAAGAATTCAAAAATCTTAAAACTCTTATCCTATTCTCACTTACTATGATCCGAAAAAACCACTTACGCTATCTGTAGATGCATCTAAGAATGCACTAGGAGCTGTTATTTCTCTAATTTTTCTCCGATTGCATATGCTTCTGCTACAATGACTCCAAGTCAACAAAACTATGCGCAAATTGAGAAGGAACTTTTTGCAATCCTTTTTGGTTGCACAAAGTTCCATCAATACACTTTTGGTCGACGTGTAGTTGTCGAAACAGACCATAAACCCTTGGTCCCTTTGTTTGAACGACCATTATATAAAATTCCTGTGCGCCTACAACGATTTATGCTTCGACTTCAGTCATATGACTTAGAAGTAGTATATAAGCCAGGAAAATATCTTTTTGTGGCCGATGCTTTGTCAAGAGCAGCTCTTCCTGAAAACACCCTGAGACATTTTGAACAAGATCTACGTCTTCATTGTAATCTTCTAACTAAAACTTTGTCGGCATCTGAATCTAAAATAAATGAAATTCGTTGTGCAACCTTGAACGATAACGTTCTGTCAAAAGTTAAAAACTATCACAAAGGTGGTTGGCCGGTATCAAAAAAGTCAGTTGATCAATTGGTCATGCCTTACTTCAACATAAGGAACGATCTCCACGTCATTGATAAATTAGTTTTTAAATGTAACCGTCTGATCATACCACAGTCTCTCCGTCACGAGATGCTCCTGCTTCTACATGAAGGTCATTTGGGCATCGAACGTTCCAAAAGCCTGGCCAGAGATTATATGTTTTGGCCAAACATAAATCAAGATATAGATAACATCGTCAGCAACTATGAAACCTGTGTTCGTCGCAGAAATGCAGTTTCTAGGGAACCATTGCAACCTCACGATGTGATTTCAATCCCATGGTTTAAAGTTGGAATGGATTTGTTTGAATTCAAGAAGAAAAATTATCTTTTAATAGTCGATTACTTCTCAAAGTACATAGAAATTGCTCTGCTTAATACGGGCCACACAAGTCGTTCTGTTATTACACATCTGAAGTCCATTTTCGCTCGCCATGGTATTCCAGAGATTATGAAAAGTGATAATGGGCCGCCATTTAATTCCGAGGAGTTCAGAAAATTTGGTCTGGAATGGAACATTGATCACTTTACATCGAGCCCATATCTACCGCGATCAAATGGACTTGCTGAAAGGTTTATTCAAACAATAAAAAAGCTACTTTCAAAATGTGAAGAAACAGGTTCTGATCCTCACATTGCACTTCTCCATTATAGAACCACTCAAAAAGGAAACATGAGTTCTCCTTCTGAGCTATTAATGTCCCGCAAACTACGTACAAAGCTCCCGGCTGTTCAAAATACATTTAAACCTGAACTAGTAGATATACAAAAATATGAAAAGCTTGCTAAAGAAAAACGAAAGCAAACCCAAACTTATTATAACCAAGGCACAAGAGCATTAAATCCATTGAATATCGGTGAACGCATCTTTTACAAGAAAACTCCAAATTCGAAATGGTCTCCTGGAACAGTTGTTTCTAATTGTCAGGAACCTCGTTCTTATGTGGTAAGTGATGATGATGGTATTCATTACAGGCGATCTCGTCAACACATTTTTGAATCTCCAATTGAAGTAAGCGCTGATGAAAATAAAAGCAACGAGCAAAACAATCAATCATCTGATACGGCACTGGGTATTCAAAAAGAAACAATAATTTCTCCAAAATCATCCGCAAGTAATAACTTATTTACTACTCGTTCTGGAAGGGAAGTAAAACCTCCTGAGATTTGGTCATTCAGATTTTTGAATTGGTATAATCATTTTTAAAATAATAATTATAATTACCCTACTTTATAATGATTTTAAATTTGTATAATTTTTGAATTAAACCTTTTACTATAATATAATTGTAATATATTGAAAGCTCTCCTTAAACTTTGAATTAACTATAGCATTAAACTTTCGACATATATTATAAGCTTATCAAAATAAAATTAAATATTCCTTTTCAAATAAGAATTGTATATTAGGAAACCAAGTTCAATTTGTATTATTATACTTATATCTCAAAAGAGAGATGTTATATAATGTTAGTATATAAAAGCTCTCTCTTATACTATGTATTAATACTTATAAGCATTCTATAATTCTCATGTGAAAGGCCTATGTTAGGCAGTTCTTAATAAACTATAATACTGGACAGACGTGTTTTATTCAATAAACGAAGTTAAGTAACGTGTTGCAGGAAACTTTCCGGTGAAAGTTTCTGCTTAATCCGCGATTTTAAAGCGGTTTTGTGTTCACCGCACCAAGTCGGAAGGTTTTGTTCTTTGCAGACGGCGTACTAAATTCGACTCGTCAAGAATGTCAATAATCGTTGGATTAGCGTGATCTAATAGCCGATTTCTATGTTTTCGCGTGAAACTCTCAATTTCGTCTCGAACCGTAGGAATCCCGAGATCCCTGTGAAGATCTTCGTTTCTTATATACCATGGTGCATTTACAAATGACCTAAGCAATTTATGTTCAAACGTTTGTAAGATATTTAAATTTGTATCGTAGGTACAACCCCAGAGTTGTATACCATAAGTCCAGACAGGTTTAAGTACCTGCCTGTATAAAATCAACTTATTATCAATACTAAGCTTGGAATATTTACCAAGTAGCCAGTTCATATCTCTTAATTTACTTTTTATTTCTTCGCATTTCTTTTTTACGCGCGGCTTCCATTTTAATTTCGCGTCTAGAGTCATTCCCAGATATTTTGCCTCATTCGCAAATGGTACACGACCGGTATTAAGAAAGACGGGCAATCTATTTATTTTTTTATACGTAAAGACCACGTGGACTGACTTTTGTTCATTGAGCGCTATTCGCCATGTTTTTGTTCACTCATTAACATTATTAAGAGCATTTTGTAATTTAGTCGTAGCTTCGTTAATCGTTTTGCCTACTGCTAGTATTGCAGTATCATCAGCAAACGTTGCTACGATAGTGTCTTCTGTTTGAGGTATATCACGTGTAAATAGAAGGTACAGAACTGGACCTAAAACACTACCTTGTGGTACCCCAGCCACTATTTCTTTGAAGTTAGAATATTCATTTCCGTGTCTTACACGAAAAAGTCTGTTTTCTAGATATTCGTTAAGAATTTTATAAAGTCCTTCAGGCAGAACTTGTCGTAATTTGAATTTGAGGCCTTCGAGCCACACCTTGTCAAACGCTTGCGACACATCCAAAAAGACCGTCGAACAGATTTTCTTTTCTTCAAGAGCTCTCTCAATTACGTCAGTTATTCTATGCACTTGATCAATTGTTGAATGCTTGCTTCTAAATCCGAACTGATGTTCAGGTATTAATCGTTTCTCTTCTATTATAGGCTGCAGGCGCAGGAGTAGTAGATATTCTTTCAAAAACTTTCGATATTATTGGAAGAAGCGAAATCGGTCTGTAAGAATTCTTTTCATGAGATGGTCTGCCAGGTTTCAAAACCATTATGACTTCCGCAACTTTCCATTGGCTCGGAACATATTCTAGCCTTAGAGCGGCATTTATTATGTAAAGGAGGTTAATTAATCCTTTATGAGGACGCAGTTTTAATATTTCCGCTGTTATTAAGTCATACCCCGGAGCTTTATTAGACTTTAGCTTCTTTATTTCTCTGTTCAATTCAGCGAGCGTAGCATTTCTGATTGTGTAGTTCTCACTTGAGCTATAACTCGTATTTATATTTCCATTGAGTGCTTGCCCCTCAGAAGGTTTAAATGTTTCTTCTAGGTAATCGGCGAATACCGCCGCTTTCTCTTTGTCACTTTTAGGCCATTCGTATTGGCTTTTCTTAATCGGGGGCACTGGAAGCTTTGGTTTTTTCGTTGTTTTTATAGCTTTCCAAAGTGAGTAGTTGGATTCTTTCCCAGCTGTCAAGCTTTCAAGGTAATTTTCAACTTCACGGTTTTTGAAATCTGATATCGCTGTTTTTAGCATATTACACAAGCGATTTAAATGAGCTTTGTGTTGAGGAGCACGGGTTCGCTGCCATTTCTTACGTGCTTTTCGTTTATATTTTATTAAATCTTTTATTTCCTGCGGATATTTTATATCTTTGATAAGGTGTGTTATTCCATGCTGCCTTTTGTATTATATCAACAAAGGTATCTACTGCGTCTTCAAGCTCAAGAGGCGTTTGTAATGATACCCTCAATTCAATGTTGTCCTCGATATCTTTCTTAAATCCTTCCCAGTTGGTTTTACCGTTTGTTAACCTGGGTGGTTTTTCAATTTTGACAAGGCTTTCGCTCATAGTGAGTATGACTGCAGAATGATCTGAGATGAGATCCTGGCCTTCTGAAATTTCAATACGGTTGGAGGGTATTCCTTTTACCATAAACAAATCGATTAAGTCAGGTATTTTTGACGGATCAGTTGGCCAGTAAGTTGGCTTTCCAGTCGAATGAAAATCGCAATTATTTTCCATATATGCATCTTGAAGCCCAAAAGGTGTGCTTTGCATTAAAGTCGCCACCAACAATTAAGTTTGGGCTTAGCGACTTTATCAATGTCGTAAATTCACTCTTATCGATTTTGCAACGTGGAGGGCAATATATCGAAGAGACATTGAGAAGAATGTTTTTAGTTCTAACCTGAACACTACTCAATTGCATTGAATCTACCTCTATTTTCAGGCCTATTGAGTGTTCAATGCACTCTTTTATATATAACGATGATCCACCCCTTGATTTATTTGAAGGATGAACAGCTAGTCAAGAAACCTGTCGATTTTAAGATTTGATTAATTTTTGGCATGTGTTTCTGATATCAAACATATGTCGATATCATTTTCCTGCATATACATCTCTAACTCTCCAAGCTTTTGCCATAATCCGTTGGCATTCCACGTAAGAATTTTAAACTTTTCCATCATAAATTTTTTGAGAGAGATTTGGGTCGAAAGCTATTTTCGAGCTTACTTAACCTATCAAATATAAGTTTATTTGTGTCACATTGCTCTTCAAGTTTCGACAGAATTATTGAAAAGACTTTTGAAATCGGGTCGGTTTCAGTGTTGTTGTTTACGGGTATATTTTTGGCCGCTATTTGGGCATATGTTTCTGCATTTCCTTGCTTTGATATATTCTCCGAAGGTATTGACACTGTTTTCTTTTCCTTACGGATACTAGGTCTTGGAGTTTTACTAGATTTGGAAGTCTTGGGAACTACGGTTTCTATTTGCCTTTGTGGGTTTCTTTGTGTTTTGGCAGATTTTGATCGCCGCTTTTCCGCAAAATTTTGAATAATTATTTAAAAATAGAAATAAAGCAAAATTTTAAAAATTAACACAGTGGAAAATTTTTATAAAAATGTACAAGCGATTGCATACTTTTCAAAAATTTTATAAATTTTTTTTCAAAAAAAAAATGTTGGTAAAAAAAAACATTAAAACATTATCTTTTCACCATAATCTCTTAGTACTATAAAAGATTTAAATCTTAATGTACAAATACCTTTATATGTATACAATAAATTGAAAATTGAAAGTGAATTGAAAAAATTTTTGCGAAGTGTAAAAACTAAACAGATGTAATTATACCCACTCCAAATTATAAATGCCATCGCGTAGATCGAATTGATCAAAGAGGCGGAGGTGTTGCTATCTTAATAAGAAGATCAATTCAACATTTTCTTCTTCCCCTTGTTAAGACTCGTCTGATAGAAAATGTTGGTAAAGAGGTCAGGTTAAGGAATCATACTACAATAAAAATGTTCTGTGTATATTTTCCAGGTAAAAATTCGAATGATGAAAAAAGAATGCATTTTAAGAGTGATCTAAGAAAATTAATAATAAGAAATGAAAACTACATAATCGGAGGTGACCTAAATTGTAGGCAAAGAGATTGGGGATGTATTCGTGCTAATTCATGGGGTAATGTTCTTGTGAGTATGTCTTGCTTGTTTCCGTATTCCATGTTGTTTCCGTTTAGTCCAACTTATTTTCCGTCTGGTTCAAGAGGTAGTCCGTCTGTACTTGATTTTTTCATAACGAATATTCCTTCGTTTTTCACACAGCCTGAAACAATTAACGACTTAAATTCTGATCATATTCCAGTTCTTTGTAAAATGAATGAATTGGTTGAGTATAGAGAACAGTACTTTTTAGACTTTAAAAAGGCAAATTGGAATCGTTTCAAGTCCGAAATCAAATCCAAACTTAGAATAATCCCTACAAATTTAGATTCGGTGCACTCAAAAGAAGATGTTGATCAGTGACGTTTATTCGAAGGTGCGCAGGTGTTCTCCGCACAACCTACCAAAATCTTTTACCTGTATCAATATCCCAAAGAAAAATATGGACACACCCAATCCAAAATAAAATCATTCCACCCAGTAAAAGTAAACAAAATAAAACACCATGTAGACAATGTGTTCTCAAAATTCAGCGCACCAAGGCAAAGCAAATTCACACACAAAAAAACCTAAAACAAAACCAACACGAAGTTTTTTCTCCTAGGTATACCTAACATATACCTACCCTTATTAATCTATATGACTCGGTGTTCAACTTCATCAAGCGCACATTCGTTCTTCATTCGGCAACTCGAAGCAAATACATTTCTTCTCAAAGAAACGAAAAATTCACCCATCAGGGCGTTCGCTTAACTTAAGCGCACCGAGGTGAAGCAAATCCACATACAAACATTTAAAAAAAACAACACAAAGTTCATTCTTCCTTATAGAAATTTAGATAGCAAGGTGTTCAACTTCATCGAGCGCACCACGCACAGTGGGATGAGAAGCGATTCTAGCGCGCCAAAAGTATTCTTGTGGTAATTATATGGAATAAAGACCTAATTTTGATAAGATTTTTTAGTTTTGAGGTCGTTGCAGGCGTTTTTAATATTTTTCCAGGGTGGTGTCAAAAATTAGGGACAAGAAAGTGGAAAAAGAAAATTCTATCAGTGTTCGAAAAAAGGGTGTCCCTTAATGCAGGATTATTTAAGAAATGATTCTAAGGCGGTTCTAAAAAAATTGTATGAGGTGGGGGGGGTCTTTCCCCCCGTTTTGGTGGGAGGGGCAATTTTCTAAAAAAAAATTACTTGAAATAGACAAATATTAAAAAAACAACAGCAACAGTTTGAATGTCATGCTATAGCTGTTTTTAAAGTCGAAAATCGATTCTCTGTTTGACTATATGGGTACATAGTAGTTGGTTTTGTAAATACTTTTTGAAAAAATAGTTTTCAAACTTAAAATTAAAAAGAAAAACTAAAAATTTTTATTAGTTTAAACTTTTTATTCCGAGTCACTATTACTACTCGTTTCGGTATCATGTTCAGATTCATTTTATATATTCCCTTTTGTTTTTTGTTGTTGCCTTTCGCATTGACGAGACATATGGATCCGAAGAGACCAGCAGCATGTGGAGTAGATCTGTGTTAATTCTCAAGTTTTTCCTCGTGTGATCTCTTCTTATTAGTCGGTATTCCTTATTGCAAGCTTCTGCAGCTTCTTCCGATAGTAGACCTTAAACAAAAAAACAATCATAAATTTAAAATTCATACTACCTACTTTTGGAATATACGTATGGAAGTAATTTAACAAAAAAAAGCTTACCCAAAGGCACAATTGTATTTCGAATGACGTGAGCTCCATGGAATAAAACTTGATGTACACTCGAAGGAAGGTAATACCATGGATACAGAGATACAAATCTTTAAAATGGCAACACTTACTGTTTATTATTTGTAACCTACATGGAACTTTTCTGCACGTATTCTTTCACACTTTAATAGGATTTATAGTTTTTTTTTTGATAATCGAAAATCCGGTGGATAAAATGTAATAATTTATTAATTAATATGTATTATTTTTAAGCAAATTTGAGTGTTTATCAAATAAAACAACCCAAAAAACGCAGAAAATACTCGCGACAACTTATTATAACGGAATACATTACCGACCTTGAGTCACCAGAGAGAGCAGTTTGACTTTCGTGGCTAACGTTATCTCTCATTAAAAGTTAAATAAAATTGTTAGTTGGTGGTAGTTGGTAGCGATTTTTATAGGAGTGTAAGTATACATATTGGACTAGCTAATGGTAGTATAGGTAAGAGGTTCCATGACGTTCCGGATTTTTGGCAGACTATACAAACAAAAAAAAATTATATAAAAATAGTTTAAATAAAATGATTTAAATAACAAACAACTAGTGAATTAATTTTATTGGAATTGATTGTTTATAATAATGACACTATTGGTTAACAAGAAAAAAAAATCTAGCAGATATCCATCCTTAAATAAGATCAATATCGACATTTTAAAAAAGCAGTAATTTGACTTCATAATTAAGATTATTCATAACCTTCTAAGAAACGAGGAATAAAAAAAAGTGCATGACGTTTTACAAAAATTGGCTATCGATTTTTTCACGCTCAGGTATTGACAACATTCCCTGAAAAAATTACGCATTTTGGAGACCAGTTTTTATACCATTTTTGGCGCGCTAGAATCACTTCTCATCCCACTGTGCCACGGTCCTTCATTCTGCACTTCGCTATGGAGAGAATTCTGTATCTGTTTCATTTTCGTTGCTTTGCGCCAGTAGTGATGGATGGTAATATCTACATTACAGTGCTGACCATGAAAAAAATTCCTTTGCTTGGGAATTTTTACAAAAATTAGAAAAAAGGGAAGTCTACTGATTTTTTGAGCTATAATTTCTTTTTATATAAAAAAGGTGAATACACATTTGTTTTTTAGAATTATAAAAAAGAAAAATAGCAAATAAAGTGAAAAATATCATAATTGCTTAAAAAATATATTGAAATTTATTTAGACTTTTAACACTTTTGATTTTTTTTTCAATAAATTTGATGCCTATTTCATGGAATAATATAGCTTGGTTAATCCCTTCACAGATGAATGTATTAAGTTTTCTTTTTCAATAAATTAAAGTAGCCAACATTTTTGAATATTAATAGGCATATTATTTCCAGTGATTGAATTTAACACGTAGAATTATTTACTGGCCCAAAATGTTTAGAATTATTTAAAACAAAATACAACTGACAAAACAATATTATTAAAGAGGTTTAGAATAATAATTTCAAACATTATTCTATTTTTTTTTTTTGATTTTATTAAATGAAAAAAGTCCTCCTCTAATAATTGAATTACAGTTCTTAGGTCCTTCATTTATTTACAAAACGTACTGTAAGTTGATGCATTGGCTTCTTCTTTTTTCAATTAAATAATAGTTACCCCCAGTTTCACAGTCTCGTTTAAACCTTAAACTGAGTTCAATTGTTCTACTGAACTGAAGTTTAAACCAAAAGTGGAGTTTAAACTCTCACTGTGAAACTGGAGGTTAGAAAGTTTTATAACCGCTTAGAATTGTTGTTTGAAGTATCTGCTTGTTTTTTGCAGCGACTAAGGCGCCAATTATAGCTATCATTGAAACTCATCATTGAAAACTTTAATGATTGATTTTGAGATAATGAGATGTTTAAAAGCAAAATCATTTATTTTTTTGATGGACGATTTAATCTCAAGACTTAATTAATATTTCTAGTCAAAAACAAAAAATTCAAATAGGCCCAACTTTCCAATCAATGAATCAATCATTGAAATAAGAAAAGTCTTTTTGCGTGGAAAGTTGGGCTTATTTGAATTATTTTTTTGGCTAGAAATATTAATTAAGTCTTAAGCTTTATTTGTCCATCAATATAATAAATGATTTTACTTCCTAAACGACCAGTGGCGTATTTAAAGATCTGGCGCCCCGGGCCAATAAGATTTGGCGCCCCATTAATTAACGAAAAAAGCTAATATCACTTCATAATAAAAAGAAGGCATACAAAACAAACAACACAATTTTAATATTTTTTACAACGCACAAAATGGTTGCCACATTCATCAATAGCAAGTCTGATTCACAATGCGACGAGAAAAAGAGACCGAGACGAGAGCGTGACGTGATTCGCTGTCATCTTTTTCTTGCTATGAAATTGTTCCCAATTCACAATGCGGCGAGATTTTTAGCAACGAGAACTGTTTTCTGTAAAAAAATTTATACAAATTAAATAAAAAAGTATTGAAAACAACAGATTATCAATTACTTTATCTTTTAATTTCAAGTTATCGTATTTTTTTTTTAATACTTCCATTATGTAAATTACTTGTCAAGAACAAAATCGTCTCGTCGCGTCTTTTTTCCAATTTTTCGAATCCTTGGCGTGAAGTGACGACGAGAAACGCTTCATTGTGTATATCCTCGTATACTTTAATTATTTGAAAATCATTTGACAGCAACGACCGACGAGATCTCGCCACGCTCACGTCTCGTTTCCTCGTCGCATTGTGAATCAGGCTGCACTATTATGATAGAACGATTCAGAATGAAGGCTTTAAAGGCATGGCTTTACGGAAGACCTTTATTTTGGCATACACTTTTCGGAGGAATAAAATTACTTTAATATCTAGATTTGTATTATTAAATGCATATTTTTTGCGCAAACCATACATTTGTAGCCTGGGAACTTTCTTAAAAGTCTGCTTAAATAAGTCTGAAGATCACGGTGGAAACAAAAAATATAAATCGAATATAAGCTTGTATTTGTCATGTGAATTTAAAGCAAATTAAATTCTTACTTTAAGCACACACCGATCTTACAGCTCCAAAGTTTTTGAATATTTTGGTTTCTGCTAAACAACAATGAAGTTATCGAACAAAATAAGAAAACTACGATTCTCTTAGTGCAAAAAATTGCTAGGTTAATTAAAGGCTTTTATCCAAAAACGAGCTTTGTAGCTCAAATGGATCGCTATTTTCAATTTTAATTTTTTTTTTAATTTTTCATATGGGTAGGTGTAATACCTCCAAAAAGCTCTAGGAGGACCGAACAACACGTGTGAGATTCTTAATGCACTTAAAGCACCTCCACTTCCTGAATGCAACTAAATTGAAACTTATCTAGCTATTTATTTTTAACGAAGTTAACTAACGTGTTGCAGGTAACTTTTCGGTGAAAATTCCTACTTATTCCGCTCACCGCTCCTAGTCTGAAGGTGTAGTTCTTTGCAGGAACGTACTAAGTTCGATTTATGAAAAATGTCAATAATCGTTGAATTAGCGTGTTCTAGTAACCGATGTCTTGGGATGAAACTCCGTAGGATTTTTTTAAAAATGAAATTAACATTAATAATGCACATTTTTAAATAAATAAAATGCAAATTTAGATAGGTATCAAAATTATTTGATTTTGCAAAATAAGGGACGTGCATAGCTGTTCAAATGTGCTTCGCTTATCCGGGAGCATTATAATTTGTCTGTTTTTGAAGGGAAAATTACCGTTCTTCACTTCTTCACTGCAATTTGTCACTTTTATCTTCAGAAACATACGCAGGGACGCAGGGTTTTTTTTTTTTTTTTTAATTTAAGCATCTCGGAATGCTTTTAAGCAATCTAAAAAAGTATTTTAAGACATATATTTACTGGGCTGTGCCGAAAAATCGAAAGGTTTTTTTTATGCTTGGTCTCAAAATTTCTAAAGAGGTTACCAAAATAATTATCCTCCTAAAATTTGAGCTTTTCATATTAGGACAGTCTCACTATATAATATCTCCATATCAGAGACTCAGTGTAAATTTGGCGGAGGCGGGATGATTTGGTGGAACCAGATTCTCCATTCAATGGTTCAAAAAATACATATAATGTAATAATTCTCGTACTGCACTTCTGTAGCTAAACAACATTTCAACTTTACTTACATAAAATACTTAACTGTTAAAGCACAAAATTGTATAAAATGAATGAAGAATAATAGCATGTTCAATTGATGTATTTTAATTTGTCTAAATATTCAGTTTTTATTTTCTATTTACATATTAATATTTATCGCTTTCGAATTTGCGCACTTTGAGCGCTCCGAGAATTTATTTGGTGAGACGGGCCTATTGATACTTAGAGGTGGCTCATCGCAATTTAATGGGGGCTATCGTGAATAAAATTTCCCACGGAATTTTTCCCATCGTCCAAAACTGGGAACGTGAATTGTGGTCGCAGTTTCTCTCGGAATTAATTGACATCGAAAATTAATATTCCATGGCCACTGGGCCACCATTTTGATCGAACAATTTTGAACCTTCAAGGAGCAGTGGAAAATTGTTAGTATTTCCAATTTTAGAAGATGGGAGAAATTCCGTGGGAAATTTTATCCACGATAGCTCCCAATGTTTTTCCTATGTTTCGTTCCTACTTTGATATCTCTAAGGCTTATTAGTACAATTGAAAATCATTATAAATAAATATAAATTGGGTGGCGCAACAGCTCGTTCGCCTGGAGCCTCCAGGCTTTACCTTTCCCTTAGAAATTTGTAAGGGAATTTTAAATTTTGCATCCAAAGTTGAATGCCGCCCTTCACAGTTTGCCGCCCCGGGCCATGGCCCTTATGGCCCCTAGGGTAAATACGCCACTGTAAACGACTCAATATCAATCATTAAAATTTTCAATGATGAGTTTCAATGATAGCTATAACTGGCTCCTGAGTGTCCGAAAACAGGCTCACTTTGGAACGCTGAGTGTTTGCAAAGCTTAGAAAATTATGTTTTGATTGCAAAATAAGTTAGTGCACACCTAACTGAAATCACCACGGCACGTCCCTGATGTTGATATTCATGTTAATACTTTCTCTACTCAAATAATTGACTCCGTACAGTCATGTGTACCGAAACAAATAAAAAAACCATTTTTAAATAGAATGCCAGAACACATTCTGGAATTAATACGTATACGAAATTCTTTCAACAGGCAGTGGCAACGTTATCGCTTACCAGAATATCGTGTTCAAGTTAAACTTTATAAAAAAAAGATTGATGAAGAAATAAGTAAGAATAGAAACAGAAGTTGGAATGACAAACTAAGCAAATTAGAAAAAAAGGCAAAACCTTTTTGGAATATAGCTAAAGTTATTAAAAACAAAAATAAACAAATTTCTAATCTTGAAAATGGGGGTGATTTGGTTTACCAAGACTCAAGCAAAGCCAACTTATTTGCAACAACATTTTTAACTAATCACACTGTGTCACAGCATCTTACTGATGCCACTACTCAAAATCTTGTCAGACACACGTTGAACACAGTAAGTTCACAAAACGTTGATACACCTAGGAATCAGTTTGTCTCGAGACAGGATGTGAAAAATATCGTTTCCACTTTAAAAGTACGAAAGTCAGATGGACTGGACAGCATCAAAAATATCTACATCAAAAAACTACCTAAAGCAGGCCTTGATTTTCTTGCGTTCTTAATAAATGCTTGCCTCAAACTACAATATTTCCCAATAAATTGGAAAAAGGCAAAGGTAATACCAATTCCAAAACCTGGGAAACCTGCAAGACTCCCGACTAGCTATCGCCCAATAAGCTTGCTAAGTTGTCTGAGTAAACTACTCCAAAAAGTTCTTAAATATAAAATATTAAAAGTTGTTGAAGACTTAAGTATTTTTCCAAATGAACAATTTGGATTTAGAATGCATCACAGCACTTCTCATCAAGTCTTGACAGTCTGCCAACAAGTAAGGAAAAATTGTTCTCTTGGGATGTCAACTGGTCTTATTCTACTCGACATAGAAAATGCATTTGACTCAGTATGGCATGATGGGATCTTGCACAAAATGGTAGGAGTTGGTTTTCCCATCTATTTAGTAAAGATCATTCAAAGTTTCCTCAACAATCGGTATTTTAGTGTTTTTGTTAATAAAAGTGCTTCAATTTGTTATCGAATTAGCGCAGGCGTACCACAAGCATCTGTCCTTGGTCCCTTTTTATACAATATATACACTTCTGACATTCCAAGGCTACCAGAATGTCAAATTGCCATATTTGCTGATGATACAGGCATCTTTTCATCGCATGAATTAAGTCTTAATATTGAGACTAATTTACGTCATGCATTGGAACTGATGATCCAATATTATCAAAAATGGAAAATCAAGCTAAATACTGATAAATTACAAGCTATCTTTTTCAGTAGAAAAAGAAAGTCTTGCTTTCTTCCCTGTAATCAGCTTAATATTAATGGCGTAAGCATTAAATGGGACTCAAGTGTGAAGTATCTTGGGATTTACTTGGACCAAAAGCTTACTTTCAAAGGACATATTGTTAAAACTTTACAAAAAGTAAGCATAGCAATCAATATGCTCTATCCATTTATCAATAGAAAGTCATGTTTGAGCAACTCTAATAAAATGATAATCCATAAAGTAATATTTCAGGCAATCCTCTTGTATGGATGCCAAGTGTGGGGAAATTGTGCAAAATGTCATCTTAACAAACTACAAGTATCACAGAACAGGTTACTTAAAATGATGCTTAAACTCCCTCGATACCATTCCACTTCAGACTTACATGGAAGAGCAAATGTTGAAATGATCTCTGTAAGAATAAATAAACTCAAAAACAATTTTCTACTGAATTGTGAAACTTCTGACAATCCTTTAATTAACCAACTCATTCCTTAACCATAACTCCGATGTAATTTCTGTTATTTTATGTAAATTAATTTATTCAATCATTTATGTATCTATGTTAACGTATTTATCTGTTTATTTGTTATTAATTTATTTAATTATTTTTTATTTATTTATTTATTGTTATTTATTTATTTATTTATCTGTCGAAAATGATCTTAAAAGTAACAGCAAGCGGTTTTGGTATTTTCTAAATACTAAACGAAAGTCATACGGATTACCAAGCTGTATGAAATACCTAGACACTACTTCAAGTGAAATGTCAGTCATTTGTAATTTATTTGCAAAATACTTTCAAGCTGTTTATTTGTCTGAGTCTATTATAAATCGAGAGTTTCCAGCCGTGAGTAGAAGTATTAATATCGGCTCACTTGTTCTATGCCAGGCGGAAGTTGAAGAAGCTTTATTTAGCTTGGAATTGAACAAAAGTGAAGGTCCCGATAATATTCCACCCATAATTTTAAGAAAATGTGCAATTGCTTTGGCCCAACCGCTAACAATGATTTTCAATCTATCTCTTTCTAAAGGTTATTTCTTGGATTCATGGAAAATTTCATTTATATCTCCGATTTTCAAATCGGGATCAAAGCAAGAAATAACAAATTACAGACCAATTTGTAAGATCTCTGCCATACCTACAGTCTCCATCGCTTTATTAAATGCTCCAATTGGTTTAATTAGCGAGGGTCATCTCGCAGTCTTAATGTGGTATCACAATGGGCCTATTCTGGCCTAAGTGTGTCAGTAGTTTTCCTGGCAGCCACCTTAACCTAACCTAACCACCTGCCATACCTAAACTATTTGAAAAAATAGTTTATAATAGAATTTCAACTATTATACAGGATAAGATATCCGTCTTTCAACATGGTTTTGTTTCAGGGAAATCGACAACCACGAATTTAACGTTATTGACGAATAGCATTATATCCAATATGGAAAAAGGTCATCAAACTGATATTATTTGTACTGATTTTTCGAAAGCGTTCGATAGAGTAAACCATCACATTCTTTTTCAAAAGCTTTATTGTTTTGGTTTTCACTCGTCTTTATTAATGTGGCTAAAATCCTATTTGATTGGAAGGTTGCAAGGGATCGGGTACGATATGTCGACTTTTGAAATATCGACTCCATAAGATCGACTTTTAAAATCTCGACAGAAAAAATCTCGACTGGTTAAAAGACCGACAGATCAAAATATAGATACAAATTTGACCGACTTTTTAAAATGTCGATTTTTCAAAATGTCGATTCTCAAAATGTCGAAAGTGATCGAGATTTTATGAATCGAGATTTCAACAATCGATATTTTAAAAGTCGACATTTTGAAAGTCGACATTTTGATCAGATCATTATTATCTAATATCGCATTGTCATAGTTAAATAAATCGCATTTTTTGTAATTTAATTTTTGTTGGCTATAAATTCTGACGTCTTAATTGCCCATTTTTCAGGGTCTGTAATGTGTTTTAATATTAAAATGAGGCAGTTAAAAGTTCGAAATATAAGGAAGGTAGGCAACAAAAATGCGTTCTATTGAACTTTCTTGAAGCTAAGCAAAAGGTAATCACCCCGATTACAGAATCCGGCGAATGAGCTGTGGAGGGAATCAGACTCAATTTTGACATTTTTACTATAAGCCAAACGTCAAAATTGAGTCTAACTCCCTCCGCAGCTCATTCGTCGCATTCTGTTATCGGCGTGAATATAAAATTAATAACTATCTAAATAAGTTAATTATTAAGAATCAAATAAGAACTTGTGTCTTAAACATAGTCTTAAATTTTCCACAGCATCAAAAAAC
The DNA here is from genome assembly GCA_963921185.1 of Dasysyrphus tricinctus. Classification (NCBI taxonomy): domain Eukaryota; kingdom Metazoa; phylum Arthropoda; class Insecta; order Diptera; family Syrphidae; genus Dasysyrphus; species Dasysyrphus tricinctus. Next base: position 149,127 of record CAWUEQ010000123.1, read on the forward strand.
TGTTGAGTTCCTGTTAAAAAATCAGACAAGAATTTATGATTCTTGAATTTATAGTTATTCCGTGCAAACATTTGAGGAAGAGCTTTGTTCCTTAGGTTACTTTCAAATGACCGACAAACAAAATATCAACAAGTCAAAATGTCGACTGGTTAAAATGTCGATTTATATTTTATATCGACTTTTCTGTATGGGAAAAATTCCGACAAGTCGATATTTTTCTCGACTTCTATCAGGGCAGTCGACTTTTTGTCAAATCGACATTTCAAACTGTCGACATTTTAATAAGTCGGTAAAAACAAAGTCGGTATTTTAACTTTCAAAAAAGTCGATAAAAGTCGACATTTTAACCAGTCGACATTTTTTTTGTCGGTCATCCGTACGTAACCCGTTGCAAGTAGTTAAAATTGAAAATTTTAGATCTTATGATATATATGTACCATCGGGTATTCCCCAAGGTAGTCATTTGGGACCACTGCTTTTTTTCCTCTTTGTCAATGACATTCCAACTTTCTTTCAAGATTCTTTCTGTCTGCTTTTTGCAGATGATCTTAAACTCTATCGTAGGATTTCCTGTCAATCAGACTGTAATCTTCTGTTGGCTGACTTGGATAGGTTAGTGACTTGGTGCAAAGTTAATTCCCTTGAACTTAATATAGCCAAATGTCAAGTTTTATCTTGTTATAGGAACCAAAATCCAATAATTTTTGATTACAGCATCTCTAATGTTGATCTAGAAAGAGTAATTCAGAAGACAGATCTGGGAGTTATTCTTGACGTTAGTCTTTCTTTCCGGCCTCATTATGATTATATGATCAATAAAGCTAACCAAATGCTAGGATTTGTTAAAAGAAATACAAAAGAGTTTAATGATTCATTTACTCTGATAACATAATATTATTCATTAGTAAGATCCGTGCTAGAGTACTGCAGCACAGTTTGGAATCCGTATTACTCAAACTCATCTAAAAGAATAGAAAATGTACAAAGAAATTTTACGAGATATGCTTTTTTTAAATTAAATTGGAGAATTACCTTCCTGTGAAACCAGATGTTTATTATTTGGAATGAAATCACTGGAAACTCGAAGAAAATATTTTTCTTTAATGTTTGTCAGGGATATTATAACCAGGCATATTAAATGCCCCCCGCTTATATATTTACTTTATGAAAATATTGCACCTTCAAGAGTAACACGTGAACGGTATATTTTATATGAACAGTTTCATCACAGAAACTATGACCGCAATGAACCCATCTCCCGTTGCATCAGAGAAGCTAATTTAGTATGCTCTAGAGTGGATTTTAATATGAATTGTTCAAGAAATATTTTTAAGTCGATCGTCCTTGACCAAATTCAATAATATTAAATGATTCTTTATTACTGTTTATTTAAGTATTATTTATTTATTTATTTTGAATTACTATACATGTTAAAATATTTATTGTATAGATGTATTGTATATATTATACCCACCTGCAGGAAAATTTATAATTGTTTATTAGTCTGTAGGAGTCTAAAACTCCGATTGATGAAATGAAATAAAATTAAAAAAATTAAAAATTATTTCGCTTTAATTCATTAATTAATTAATTAATTAATTTATTTTTTTTTAAATTATTTAATTATTTATTTATTCATTAATTAATTAATTTATTTATTTATGTATTTATTTATTTGATTATTTATTAATTTATTTATTTATTTATTTATTTATTAATTTATATATTTATTTATTTACTTATGCATTTATTTATTTGTTTATTTATTAATTTATTTATTTATGTGTTAATTTATTAATTTATTTGTTACTTAATTAACTATTTATTTATCTTTACTAACCATATACTAACTTTAAAAATTAGAAGTATTTATTTACTTTAATTTACTAATTCTAATTTTACTAACCTACTTCATAACTCAAGTTTTGAAGTCTTATTTTTAACTCTAGTCAAAATGTACCTGCCTTAAAATTTTCAAATTGAAGGTTTTGTTTGTATTTTCCTTCAAAAATATATATATCCAAACCTATTCTAAACTCAATATAAATTGAAATACTTATTCAGCTGAAAGATATTATATGTTCAATATATCAAATCTCTGTATGTAAACTGTGCGCTAGCTAACCACATGTACATCTAAATATCGAAAATAAAAATCTATCTATCTATCTATCTAAACAAAAAAAAGACAAACGTGTACAAACGATTATCAATCGAACTGCATTTCCAGATTTTTCGAGCGTTATAGTTGGTGAGCCAACTTCCGTTTCATTTTTTGAAGTGTCTCTATAAAAAAAAAGGTGAGTGTACAAATTATTCTAAAAGTTGTACAAACGATGTACAAACGATTGCCATTTTCAGTTTTGCTCAACTCCATAGTGTTGGTGGGCCAACTACATGCAAGCCAGAAAGTTTGTGAATTACAAATATTTGTTATTCAATAATTTGTGTCAAATATTAACCACACCGAATTTTATTGAATTCCATTTGAAAACTTGAAAGATAACATTTTTAAGAGGCACCCTATTGTGAAATTTAAAAAAATTTACTATATTTATTTAAAATTTTATTTTATGACCAGGGTGGTCGTTAAAAAAAAGGTCACCGTGGATGAAATTAAATCGACTCTGGGGCATTCCATTGTCACGTAACCGACTATCGTTCGTAGTTTCCACTTTATTTATTTAATTTCAAATAACAGAGCGCACTTATTTTAATAAGTGCTTGACATCTTTAGATAGCTTTAATGATACGAAACATTTAAAGAACAAAGTTCAAGAATTTACTGACTATAACCAGAGTAAGCAACCAAGGGTTTTAGCTTCATTTATTCTTAGCTTATTTAAGCTAAATTTCCAATAAGTACCATAAAAAACAACATCAAGTTGATTATAAAATAAAGTTTAAAGGAAGTTAATAAAAGAATGAAAAATTACATAGGCCTTACATTTGGCAAGTTTTAATATTGATAAAGGTGTAAACAAAATAATGTAATCGTGTTATGGAATTCAGTACTATAATCAATTCAGTACATATACAATATTTTAACACTCCTCCTCATATCAAAATGAATACAAAATTGTTTAAAACAAAGCAAATGTTTATTCGTAGGAACAGCTTTTGTAAGAGCGTCCGCGACTAGCGACCATGTTTTGCGGTTAGTAGATACTAGATACTTCAAGTTAACAGCTCCTTGTTCTATATGTAGCTTCTCTCACAAAATGAAACTTGTAGTGTATATGTTTGGTTCTCGGTGTTTGGCAATATGTTGTGCACTCTGGTTATCGCAGTAGATGTCAATCGGTTTGTGACACCCAAGTTTGAGCTCTTCTGGTAAAAAATGAAGTGAGTAAGCTTCTTTTGACGCTTCAGTCAGAGCGATATATTCTGCTTTAGCACTAGAGATTGCTACTGTGCGCTGCTTTGTTGACTCTCAACTGATGGCTGCACCTGCAAGTAAAAAGCAAAAACCGCTTTGAGATCTACGGTCGTTAACATCTTCAGCCCAACTAGCATCTACGATGCCCTTAAGAGGACACACAGTTTTTCGAAACTCAATTTTAGCATGCTTGGTTGTGTTAAGATATACTGAAGAAGTTGCATTGCTTTATTCCATTGTTGCTTTTGAGGACTTTGTGAAAACTGAGCTAAATTTATTGCGCTGAATGAAATGTCAGCGCAACTAAAAATTGCTAAGTGTATCAGTGAACCAATCAGCTCTTGGTATTTTAATAGACTGCATAGGTGTTTATAATAATAATTTCATAATAATTTTAACTATATGCCTGTAAGACCTTTGATCTTTTAAATGCAGCCTGAATTGTACGGCACTAGTTAGAAAGAGTAGGATGATAGGAAAGATTTGGCGCAGTGGATTGAGATCAAGGTGTTTATTATCTCATTAAATCCCACGGGTGGCGTCCAGTTAAGCTGGGAGAATATAGAAAAGAATGTTGCCTAGAATAGGGCTCGAACCCACTTACTTACTTACTTACTTAAGGTGGCGCTACAGTCCGGGGTGGACCAGGGCCTCAACCAACAAGCTTCTTCCAGTCGGCTCGGTTTCTAGCTAGCTGTCTCCAGTTTCGCACGCCAAGTTGGTTGAGATCCTCTTCCACTTGCGTGCGCCACCTTTTACGCTGTCCACCTCTACTGCGTTGTCCCACGGGGTTGGATTCAAAGACTTTCCGGGCCGGAGCATTGATGTCCATTCGCTCTAGGTGACCCAGCCATCTTAGTCGTTGGCTTTTCACTTTTGTGGCTAGGTCGGTGTCGCTGTACAGCCCATACAGTTCGTGATTGTATCTTCTCCTCCATTCCCCATCTATGCAGACGGGACCAAAAATCACGCGGAGAATTTTCCTCTCGAAACAGCCTAACGCGTTCTCATCCACCGTTAGCAGTGTCCATGCCTCTGCACCATACATCAGGACCGGGATGATAAGCGTCTTATACAGGGACAGTTTAGTTGCTCGAGAGAGGGCTTTGCTTCTCAATTGCCTTCTTGGCCCGAAGAAACAGCGATTGGCAAGAGTAATTCTTCGTTTGATCTCAGCACTGGTATCGTTCGCTGAGTTTATAGACAAAGTAGGTAGACAAAGTCTCTGACCACCTCAAAATTATAGCTGTCTATAGTGACGTTCTGTCCTAGACGTCGGTGTTGGGTGTCCTTTCTTGTTGACAGCATATACTTCGTTTTGCTTTCATTCACCGTTAAACCCATCTTCCTGGCTTCCTTCTCAATGCTCACAAAAGCACCACTGACATCACGCTTTGTTCGTCCTATTATGTCAATGTCATCAGCGTAAGCGGGTAATTGGACGGACTTTTGAAAGATTGTGCCTCTAGTGTTGACGTGAGAGTGTTGCACTATTCTTTCAAGAACGATGTTGAAGAAGTCGCATGACAGCGCGTCGCCTTGCCTAAAACCTTTTTTGACATCAAAGGTGTCGGTGAGGTCTTTGCCGACCTTGATGGAGCAGCGTGCAGTCTCCATCGTCATCCTGCACAAACGGACGAGTTTGGCAGGGATGCCAAAACTAGACATTGCTCTATATAGCTCGTCTCTATAGATGCTGTCATACGCGGCCTTGAAATCGATAAAAAGCTGGTGGGTATCGATTTGAAACTCCTGGGTTTTCTCCAAGATCTGCCGTAGTGCGAATATTTGGTCGATGGTGGACTTCCCTGGCCTAAAGCCACACTGATATGGACCTATCAGGTTGTTAACGAATGGCTTCAGGCGTTCACAAAGTACGGCAGAGAAGATCTTGTAGGCGATATTAAGAAGACTGATGCCTCTGTAGTTGGTGCAGTCCAGAGGATCGCCTTTCTTGAGGATCGGGCAAACAATGCTGAGGTTCCATTCACTGGGCATGCTTTCCTCCGACCATATTTTACAGATTAGCTGGTGCATACTCCTAACCAATTCATCGCCAGCCGCTATGAATAGCTCAGCCGCAAGGCCATCAGCTCCAGCAGCTTTATTAGACTTAAGTTTAGATATGGCTATCCTCACTTCTAGCCTATTGAATAGACCTTTTAAAAAGGAACAATTACGTGCAAGGGTTTTTATTATTGAATATGTGTCTTTGGCCCATAAGCATGCTTAAAACCAAAAATGCTACTAAATTCACCCATGCGTTTCTGAGAGAATGGTCACACTGGCCACTTTTCAGTATTTTTGGTATAACTCGAAAACTAAGCCGAATTTGAAGATTTTACATATAATACTTTTTGTTCAAAATTAAATTTTCTATTGATATGGATAGTTCAAAAAATTTTAGGAAAAAATTTAAGCAGGAAAAGTTAACAAAAACCAACATAAAAAAAATCGAAAAATCTAAAATTTTAAAATTTTTTTCTAAATTGCGGATAACTTTTTTCGGAGCAAAGATACGCTCAAGACGCTCATAAACAAAGTAAACTGGAGTTTTACGGCTTTAATATTACATGTTAAAAAAGCCATATTATTTAAAAATTGACAGAGATATAACCATTCAAACTTTACCATTTCTTATCATTTTCCGCACTTTTTGCCCGAAAGCCTATTTTTTGGTACTTTATGGCAAATCTAACGTTCCTAGCACCTAGTACCAAATCTTATGTTAATCGGACCAGGCGTTCGGTCTGTAGGTGTGAACGCATTTAAAAACAGCCGAAAAACGAAATTGCGAACTTACATCCTTTTTATAAATTCTCTATAGTTCTAATGTCATATTAAATCAAAAATTTTGATTTCGAACATTTTTACGAATGTGAAATTTGCCTATTGTACCGAAAAAGGGGCTTTCGGGCCAAAACTGAGAAAAATTATAAGAAATGATAAGGTTTGAATGGGAATATCTCCGTCAATTTTGAACAAATATTAATTTTTGAACATGCCATATTAAGGCCTTTAGTCTCTACTTTGTTTTGTCTATGCATGTCTTGACCCTATCTTTGCTTAAAAAAAAGTTATGCACAATTTATTAAAAAATTTAGATATCCTTGATTTTTTGATTTTTTTTTAAGTTGGTTTTTGTTAACTTTTCCTGCTTAAATTTTTTCGTAAAATTTTTTGAACTATCCATTCCAATAGAAAATTTAATTTTGAACAAAAAGTATTATATGTAAAATTTTTAAATTCGGCTTAGTTTTCGAGTTATACCAAAAATACTGAAAAGTGGCCAGTGTGACCATTCTCTCAGAAACGCATGGGTGAATTTAGTAGCATTTTTGGTCTTAAGCATGCTTACAGGCCAAAGAAACATATTCAATAATAAAAACCCTTGCACGTAATTGTTCCTTTATACCTCTCATTTTCCGGTCTATTCAATAGGCTATTCGTCAAGATCGGGTGGACGAAATTGTTGGCCTACGCGTCGTCCAAGTTGAATGGTGCAATTTGCATGTTAGCGGAATTCGGTTCGTCATCGCCTTCATACAATTTGCAGAAATGATTTTTCCATATCCTCAGCACCGACTGCGATTCCACCACGATGTTCCCCTGATCGTCTTTGCAGGCTTCGGTTCGGGCCTTGTAACTTTGGGAGGTTTTTTTTACTTTTTGGTAAAACTTTCGAACTTCATTCCTGCAGTGGCATCTCTCTTACTCCTCGATCGCGCGATTCTCATGCTCTTTCTTCTTCCTTCTAAGAAGCTTGTGTTCCTCTCTCCTCTTCTGCTCGTAGAGCTCGCGAGCAGCTCTGGTCCTTCTATGCAGCGCCGCTTTGTATGCCTATTGTTTGGCTGCATGTATACTTGCCGGCATTCTTCGTCTAACCAAGGGTTTCGCTGTGGTGGTCGTGCAAAGCCCAGCACGTCAGAGGCGGCATCTCTGATGGCTTCCTGGCAGTTTTTCCACTGGTTCTCGATGTTTGCAGTTGGCGGCAAAGGACTAGTTAAGAGGGCGCGAGAGACTCGATCGGAAAAGGACCTGGCGATTTCTTGCGACTGTAGCCGTCCGACGTCGAACTTCCTCACACTATTTCCCTGTTTTAGCTTTGGTCTGGATATCCGTACCATTACCTTTGCTACAACGAGGTAGTGGTCCGAGTCAACGTTTGCTCCTCGGAACGTTCGGACATCCTTGATACTGGAGGAGTGCCTTGCGTCGATCGCAATGTGGTCAATTTGGTTGGCGGTTGATTGACCAGGAATTCGCCATGTCCCCTTATGTATATCGAGATGCGGGAACTGCGTACTAGCTACCACAACGTTTCGCCCCGCAGCAAAGTCGATTAGCCTGAGTCCGTTATCGGAGGTGGTGTCGTGCAGGCTGTATCTTCCGATTGTGCCACCAAAGACGTCTTCTCTTCCTAGTTTGGCATTAAAATCACCCAAGACAATTTTAATGTCATAGCTAGGGCATTGCTCATATGTCTTGTCCAGGAGCTCGTAGAACTCGTCCTTGGTGTCGTCATCTTTCTCCTCTGTGGGGGCATGCGCGCATATCAGGCTGATGTTGGCGAATTTAGCCTTGATGCGAATTGTCGTGAGGCGCTCGTTCTCATAGTTGAAACTCAAGACTTGTTGCCTAAGTCTGCCTCTAACGACGGATCCACATCCAAAGAGACGCTGCCCTTGTGGTCGGTAACAGTCACCGTAGTAGATATCGCAGTATTTCAGTTTTCTCTTGCCCGGCCCATCCCATCGCACTTCTTGGATGGCGGTGATGTCTGTTTTGTAGCAGTCTAGGGCCTCCGCTAAATGTTCGGCTGCACGTGGTCTATAGAGAGATAGAACATTCCACGTGCAGATCCGAAGTTCGTTGTCCTTATTTCGTTTGCTTGGTTCGTCAACAGTAAATCCGTCCGTATCCGAGGCTTGTTGGTGCTTCGCAACTAAGATAGCTTTACGTGACCGGGAAGTCACCCCGACAGCACGACCCCCAACCTGACGGACCAGACCCTTACAATATAACTCCAAGGGCGGGGAGCCGGATTAACCGCTCCTTATAGGCCTGAGCTCCGAATATGTCGTAGTAGCCCGTATAAGGTGTTCACTAAGTAGTTCAGCCTAACTGGAACTGTAGACGCCACCGTTGATTCCATCTTGAGAATTCTTCCGCTGCCGCCTGGATGAAGGAGAAGTGCCTTAGTGGGAACACTCCTCCCCCCTCTCTCGTTTGCTGCCCCCTAAAACCGCCCACAGGGATTGGAACCCCATTTTCAGTTAAAGGTACTAGGCACCCGATGTTCACCACTCGAACCCACACCTCTTATTAAGGGGTTGGGGTCGAAATCCCGCGAATCAAAATCCCGTATGTCGAAATCCCGCGTGTCAAAATCCCGTTTTCAAAATCCCGAAAATCAAAATCCCGAAAATCAAAATCCCGCCGGTCAAAGTCCCGCCGTTTCTTCTACTATGCGACAGCTCATTAGTATTTTTCTTTCCTATGCAATTTGTGACACCATTGCATGAGAATCAACAAGAACGAACATTCCTACTATAGTACTGTTTTCACAATATGCAGAAGACTTCACTGTTTCGAAACCACACCCTCTTTTTAAAAGTATATAAGAAGTAGTACTTTTTTACCAATTTTATTTTGATTTTTGGGAACGGGCACATTCCAAGATCACGAATATGCATTTTAGAAGTTGCTAGGACGCTTATAGGTCATTTTACACATTTAAGAAATTTTAAAAAGTTCATACAAAACTATGCCCTTCTCATACAAAATGTTTATGTGGCAGAGAAATACTGACTTTGTATTCATCAAATGCGCTTAGATCATATTTGTTTCAATAATAGATATAGGACAGATTAAAAATAAATAAATTGGGTGGCGCAACAGCTCGTGGAGAACCAGGGCCTAGTGACTTACAACTCACAACCATTCCTGTGTGCGTGTTTGTTGTCAGGAATGGAGGGGACCTACAGTTTTTTGCCGAGTCCGAACGGCGACATGAGAAGCACTTTTTCATGACAAGTATACTCTTGGAGGATTTGTCAGTTTTTTGCAAGAGGCAGTACCTCGAATAAAACATTTCTGTTTTTAGGACAGATTTAATTACACTAATAATTAAAGATCTCCTTTTTGTTAATCATGGAACGTTTCCTAACTAAAAAGTGCTATCCTCCTACTCTTTCTAACTAGTGCCGTGCAATTCAGGTTGCATTTAAAAAGACCTTAGGTCTTACAGGCATATAGTTATAATTATTATTATTATTATTATTAAAAATGCGTATATATCACTTAAATACTGGGGTGACGATATACTGATGTTTGGTGATACATTTTCTCGATAACACGTACAAAATTTGTAGAGATTCCTAGATTGTTAAGCTAGTAGAACAGTGATTTTTTACTGACGGTGTCAAAGGCAGCTTTAAAGTCTACAAAAAATGCAAATAATTTCTTATTTTGACTTAACTTCCATTGGGCAATTGACTGTAGGACAAAAATGTTATCGATAGTAGAATAACCCTTACGAAATCCACTTTGAAACTCACTTAATTTCTTTTCGTCCTAAACCCAGTTGTTGAGTCTATGTCTATAAGCCCCCGTTTCACCAGGGGCCCCGCAAATTTGATCTTGCACACGACTTACGTTTTTCCTAACTCCAAGAGTTTAAAAAAAAACAACTTTATTCTTTGAAGTTCTATAATCAAATGCACAGTGTCAAAGTTTTATTTTCATAACCTGGATAAAATAGATACATACATACATATTGAGTTTAAGGTGTGAGAACGGAAACCAAAAGAGTATCTCACACCTGAATTTAAGGTTTTAATTTACATTAGTTGAAAAATATTTAAATGAAAATAATTATTTGATGACGATGAAAATAATATTTGATTACAATTGAAAGGTTATGATTACATTAATGTATTAATATATATTTATATTATATATAGATATACAGATATATAGATACATAACTCCTCCCCCCTTAGTGAAGCGACTGCCAGAGGATGTTTGTCCTTGAAGGAGCGATTGGTGTATTGCTTTGTGGATTTGATTCTTCATCGATCTTGTTAACGTCTTGTGTATTGGTAAGTTTTGGTGATTGGTATTTATCTCGATAAAAGTAAAGTACTGCAGCTATCAATGCGAAGAGTACTGTTATTGATACTATGGTATAGATGTTGTAAGTGGATTTTGTAGTCAAGAGTGTTATTTCTTCTCTGTTCTGCAGTTGGTTTGATAACAAGTTTTCCAGTGTTAGGTGGTATGTTGTTGTTTTGGACTTTATTTCTCTACGTGTTGGAGGATGAATCACAATTTGGTCAAAAAAGGTGTTTACTCTGGAATCATAGATAATATTATTTATTGTTATGGTACAGTTTGAAAAATGAATAAGAACTGTTCCGTAGATTATATAATTTTGGATGCTGCATGTTGTGTTCAATGAGACATTTTGGACATTGACGAGAAGTATGTAGTTTGGTTCGGGTTGAGTTATGGAAGTGTGTTCTGTGTCATTTATCAATTTACAGCTAGCTGGTTGATTTTTGATGATCTCTGGTATGCAATTTGGATAATCGGTTTGTAAACCGTGTCTTTTACAGTAGTAGATTCCTTCCAGTTGACTGCATTCTTTATTGTAGTATTGTGCCTCAAGTTCGTTTAAAGCGGTATATGGGTAGGTGGAAATAGTAAGAGTTTTGTTAATGGGTAAAGGGATTAAATGGTAAAAGGAATACATATTGTTAGAAATAACTGGTATACTAATGCTAAATATTATATTAGTATTGTTGTAGTAAGCTTTTAAATTCAAAAATTCATATATCTGTTCATCTGATGTTAAATGAATAAATTGATTTTCTAGGAAGAACCTTATTTCTTTTAATTCAGATTTACTTAATATTTGTTTAGATATGATATCTAGGCGGGCTAAAGTAATAGCTTCTCCAATATCATTTAAGTGATTTTGGAGTAGGTCAATGTTAAAGTTGATTCTGTGAATATACTGCAGTTGAATGAGTGCTGCTTGAGTTGTTGTGATTGAATTATTTATATTTTTCTGTTGAAGACTTAAGAATGCTTTGATTAAATTTTGTTGGTTATTGACATGACGAGTGATATTTTCAAATCTTTCTATCATCCTTTGATTAATTCCTATTTGTTTGTTAGATTCGGTTTTAAGGATATTCTGATTAAGTTCTATTGTTTCTAGCTCTTGGTTTAGTTTTAATGCATCATTGTCATCCATATTACCTGTGATAGTTTTTATGAGTGTACCCAAACCATTGATTATGCCTCGTTTTTGTCGTTGAAGAGGTACAATGGTTTCTAATTTGCGTTCTAGTTCTTTAAGTTTCATTTCTGTTATGTCTATTGTTTCGCTATTAAGGTCTTGTTTATTTAGAATTGTTATAGATTTTTTTATTTCATTTACGCTTTCGACGTAATTTTGTAATTTAACTATATGTATATACTTTTTTTCAGTTTCAATAATTCGTGCGGCTCCTAGTCTGAGTGGTAAGAGTCCATAGCTGTCAGTTAAATTATGGATCTCCAGGTGGTATGCTTGTGCACCCATTAGTAGTATTGTTGTCAGGAATCTGAAATTTACGTTTTTTCTTAATACGGCATTTATGTAATTTCTTATTGTCGTTAGTAATAACTGTCAATCTATTGTTAGCTTGGACTTTTTGTTTCTTATATCGTGGAGTAATTTTATTTCTTCTACATTCTTTTCGATAAATAACTTCTCCTATCTCAAGATTAGTTGGGGTTTCCCTATCCTTGTTTATTTTTTCTATATTTTTATCTCTTTTGGTTTCTAGGGATTTTTTAATGGACTCGAAAAGTTCTCTTTGAAAGGCATTGAGTTTTTGTAGGTAATCGTGTTTGTCGCTGTATGTCAGGGTTCGATTGAAGTCGTATGTTCGACCATAGAAAAGTTCGTACGGTGTGTAATTCGTCGAAGAGTGAATCGCATTATTGTAGGTAATAATGGTTTCGTAAAGTATGTCTTCATGTTCTTTGTCTTTATGTTTTTCTTTAATAATTCTATATATCTCGGTTAATGTTGAATGCATCCTTTCTACAGGAGCATTACTTGTAGTTTGTTGGAAAGAAGTGACATGAACTTCGATATTGAATTGTTTGCAAAAATCTTGGAAATATTTGATGTGAACTCTGATCCTTGGTCACATATAATTTTCCTTGGTATACCGTGAAGGCTTATAAAATGTTGAATTTGTTTTACTATGTTTACGCTATTGCGGCTTGGTAAGGTATAAGCTGCCCCGAATTTAGAAAATTTTTGTCAATGAGAGTAAGGACACTTTTGTTGTTGATGGAATATACGTCTGTGTGTACTATGTCAAGTGGTTTTAATGGTATTTCTGTTTTTCCAAAGGTAACTATGGGAGGTCTTCTTTCGTATTTTTGTGTCTGGCATGTGGTACAATTATTAATTGTCTTCATTATTTTATCCTTCATATGAGGAAAATAGTAATCTCGTTGTAGGTGTTGGTATGTTTCGGTGATACCTCTATGGTTGGATTTGGTATGGTAATCGGAAATAATTCTGTCTTGTTCATCACTTTCGATGATGTCAAGCAAAAGTTTCTACATCTCAATAACCGGAAAGTTTTGCTTCTAGCAAAAAATTTTGAATAGACCTGTTGTATCAATTTAAATGTTTCGTCATCTGTCATTATTGCAACGAGTTTATTTGCAGGAAGGTATTCTTTGAAAAATGAAATAATATCATTTTCAGAAAATGATTTTCGTCTAAAAATTCGCCTTTGCTTTTTTCTAAATAAAATTTTTAATAAATTTTGGGATTGGTTATCTGATGATTTCTGTAATATTATTTGCGAATTAAATTCATTAAGAGATTTTTCTGCTATAGGGATACCATCGTCTAGATTTTCTTCAGCTGAATGTATGGTGGCAGCTGTTGTATCATTCAGATTTAATTCTATTTTATCGGGTAACTTAATGCGACTGAGAGCATCGGCATTGGAATTTAAAGTTCCTTTTTATATATGACTTCATAGTCATACTCTTCTAATCTCAATCTCCAACGTACGAGTTTGGAGTGTGGATCTTTTAGACTCATGAGCCACTGGAGTGGTTTATGGTCTGTGACAATTTTAAACTTATTACCGAAAAGGTACGGGCGGAAATAATTTGTTGCCCAGACAATAGCGAGAAGTTCTTTCTCTATTGTCGAGTAATTGAGCTCTGACGTCGTTAAGGTCCTGCTCGCAAAGCAAATGGGCTTATCGCTTCCTATAGGACCCTGAGATAAGACGGCGCCCAACGCAACATTGCTTGCGTCCGTAGTAAGCACGAAAGGCTTAGAAAAATCTGGATATTGCAAGAGAGGGTCGTTGGATAGAATATCTTTACATAGTTCGAAAGTTTTTTTATACTCATCATTGAGAATTATCTCTGCACCCTTTTTGAGACATTGAGTAAATGGTTTGGTTAGCTTCGCGAAATCGCGAATAAATTTCCGATAGTAGCCCATTAGACCAAGAAAGGATTTGATTTCCTTTGTTGTTCTGGGTATTGGGAATTCTTTTATAGCTCTTATTTTGTCGGGGTTTGGTTTCACGCCATCCCTTGTAATAACATGGCCAAGGAACGCGGTTTCCTTGCGTAAAAATTCAGATTTACTCAACTGTATTTTAAGATTTGCTTTTCTTAACTTGTCGAATATTTTTTGTAAGCTCTCTATGTGCTCTTGAAGGGATGTTGAATAAACGACAATGTCGTCTAAATAAACGAGACAATTTTTTCCTATAAACTCCCTGAGAACACTGTCCATTACTCGTTGGAATGTCGATGGGGCGTTTTTCAGCCCAAAAGGCATTCTTACGAACTCATAGTGTCCGCTTTCGACCGTAAAAGCCGTTTTTTGAATGTCTTGGGTGTTCATCTCGATTTGGTGGAAACCACTAGCCAAATCGAGAGTCGTAAAATAATGGCATTTGCCTAACTTGTCTAAAATTTCGTTTATGTTGGGTAGAGGGTATTTATCATCTATCGTTTTGTCGTTAAGACGGCGATAATCGATGACTATCCTCCATTTTTGTTTACCTGTGGAGTCTAATTTTTTGGGTACTACCCAAACTGGGGAACTCCATGGAGAGAAACTTGGTCTGATTATACCTTGATTCAACATATCTGAAATTTGACTTTGAACCTCTGCTTTATGAACATACGGATATCTATAGGTCTTAGTGTAAATTGGTATCTCGTCTTTTGTCTTAATTTGATGTTTTATGACGCTTGAAAATGTTAAGCTGTCCCCTTCTTTATAGAAGATATCGGAGTAATTTCGACAGAGCTTCGAAATGGATTTCCTTTCTTCTGGATTTAAATGATCTGATCGAATTTCGGAAGAAATGTCGTTAAAAATTTGTGTGTCATGGTCTTCGATTTGAATTTCCAAGTTATTTAATTCTCTAGTTTCAAAATTTGAAAGGGAATGTACTTTCAGTGGATGTTGTAAGAAAAGGATCTGGTCTGTTGATGAATTATTTTGAACTTCGATTTCAGAGTGCCAATTTTCTGCAGAATAAATAGCTTCAATTATGTCTATGTTGGGTTCAACTCTGGTATAAGGGACGAGGATGTCACCGGTTTGACTATCTACAGGAAGTTTTACGACTACGCTTGAATTTGCAGGAATTTTAAATTTTTGGGACATGAAATTGGGTTTATAGAAAAGTGGAATTTTCGAATTTGTTGTTACTAATGTTTTATTGGGTAAATCAATTTTAGCTTTAAGTGTATTAAGGGCATCAAGTCCTAAAAGTCCATCAAAGTAGCCATGGAATTTATATATAAGAAATTTAAATTCACCAGATTGTTGAAATTCTATAAAAATAGGAAATTCTACTTGTTTGTCTATACTATGTTTTTTTAAGATAGTAGTAATTACTGTGGGTGTAGTTGTTTTTACATCGTCTGGGTGAACGTATTCGGGATTTATAAATGAGGCGGAAGCTCCTGTGTCTATTAAGAATTTCAGGTTTTTCCCAAAGGGTGAAGATATATGAATGTACGGAAGAGAATGTCCGTGTTTGTTAATGTCTAAGTATATGGGTGTATTGAGGCAGGATACTGAAAATTTGTTTCCTCTTCACAATCAGGATTACTTAAGGGGTTTTCATTAGGGTTGTCATAGTATGCGTCTAGTTGTGGATAATAGTCCTGCGTATAACAGCTTTGAAAACCACCGAGATTTGTAGGTTCTGTTGGGACATAATTATTTAGATCGTCTGTACTTTCTATTTGATTATTTATCTCGTCAATATTATGGAACTGAGCGTTTTGCCGAAAAGTGTTCGTTTGTCCAGATGGGGATTTCTTTACTAATGTTTGAGCCGAAAGTGTGTCCATTGGTTCTGTTTTAGTGGACGTTGGTTTTGGTTGGTGAACATTATTTGTGTATTGTGTACTAATTGGTTTTTGATAATAAGGTTGTTGTTGAGGTCTATATTGTTGGAATTGTTGGGGTCTGTATTGTTGTGGTTGTTGAGGTGTGTATTGTAGTTGAGGTTGATACTGTTCTTGTAATCTGTACTGTTGTTGGAAAATTGGTGGTCTCGTGCTCGACTGAGCGAATTTCTGATTATTAAACATTGGCTGTACGGGGTTCGAGGTGGTTTGTTTGAAAGGAATATTTTTTATTGGGAAGTAAGATGGATGGATGGATGGTTTTGGCAAAGGTTTGTGTTTGTATCTAAAATAAGCCATGTTTTGTTCTTTGATACAATTAGCAAACGCTTCTGCTAAGGAATTAGGTTTCATGGATCTTATTGTAGAACCTATCGGTTCTTTTAATCCAGTTAAAAATATGTTTAGGCACATTTCACTATATAAGTCTCCTTTCGCTTTCACAACATTAGGATCATTATTATGGATTTGGATGTGATTCCTTATTGTAGAATAAATTTCTATAACTTCGCTATAAAACTGTTCTATAGACTTATTGTGTTGGCGTAAATTATGTAGATCTTTGATTAATGAAGTTTCATTACGCTTATCGGCGTAGTGAAGAATAAGGTTAGCCTTAATTTGAGACCACTCTAAAGGTGTTCCATACATATTGAGGACTTCGTTAGCCGGTCCATCTATTTTATTTCGTATGGCTCTGAGCAATAATTTTCCATAATTGATATCCGGAACTGTCGTTACTAACAACAGAATTTCCTCGACATTAGTCAAAAACTCGTAAAGAAGCCTTGGATTGCCGTCAAATCGTGGAAGATCTTTGATGGCATCAGGTATTCTTAATGAGTTGAATAATTCGGTAATAGGGTTAGCCATGTTAATGTGAGTAATTAGTTCAGGATTATTTGTTTCGGTTTCCAAATTGTTACCAACCGAAGGATTAAATACTTCAGAAAGATTCTCTATTTCACTCGTAATACCTATTTCACTTGGATCAACGTTTAAAACTACCTTCTCCAATTCACTATTATTTTGAGTACTATCATCTAATAAAATATTATCACTATTTATTCTATAATACGGTCTAGATCTTAATTTATTAATATATTTATTTGGCATTAGTTCAGTTAAATTTAATGATTAGGAAGGGAAAAAAAATTAGGAAAAATATTAACGAACTTGACTTACAATATCGCCATTGGTCGATGAATTCAGTATTCTCCCGGATTCTATGATGACCTTATTTGATGAGTTCGGTATTCTGCCGTACTATTTAAATGATGACACGTAGGTTTCTGGAACCAAAGAGTTGAAACTCAGCCAAACTACTGTTTGTGTTCCTTGCACTTTATTAATTATATATCGTAACTTTTCGTCACTTATATCAATAAGCCGTTGATATTGAATTGTTTATTTAACCGGTGTTTAAAACATTCACGACGTTTAGGATACGAATTAATTATTGTATCTGTTTGTCACTTATATCAATAAACCGTTGATATTGAATTGTTTATTTGCACCAATATTTAAAACATTCACGACGTTTAGATTACGAATAGGATTTATTTTGCAATCCTACCGACTGCGCCACTTACGTTTTTCCTAACTCCAAGAGTTTAAAAAAAAACAACTTTATTCTTTGAAGTTCTATAATCAAATGCACAGTGTCAAAGTTTTATTTTCATAACCTGGATAAAATAGATACATACATACATATTGAGTTTAAGGTGTGAGAACGGAAACCAAAAGAGTATCT
Organism: Dasysyrphus tricinctus; assembly: GCA_963921185.1. Classification (NCBI taxonomy): domain Eukaryota; kingdom Metazoa; phylum Arthropoda; class Insecta; order Diptera; family Syrphidae; genus Dasysyrphus; species Dasysyrphus tricinctus. Next base: position 166,736 of record CAWUEQ010000123.1, read on the forward strand.
CACACCTGAATTTAAGGTTTTAATTTACATTAGTTGAAAAATATTTAAATGAAAATAATTATTTGATGACGATGAAAATAATATTTGATTACAATTGAAAGGTTATGATTACATTAATGTATTAATATATATTTATATTATATATAGATATACAGATATATAGATACATAACTCACGCCTCGTTTTGGTCTACCGCCGCCGCCTCTGCCTCTAGGGAACTCTGTAAAATTCCAGATAATTGAAATTTCAGTGACTTTGAAGATAAAAATGAGCATACTTTAACAATTATAATTATTTTTAATTATTTGATTATTCTGTTATTTTTATACCATCTGTATTTGATACAAACAAAATTAGGTGCTAATATCTGCGAACCAGCTTATTTTTTTAAACCCCCAAAAATAAAAAAATCTTGAATAACTTTTTGTATGGGATTTCAAATCCTTCCCTTTAATTATGGAAACACCTATAAGAATGCTGCTTGTTTAGCTGGATCTTTGCATAAGTATCATTTTTATTTTTCCTTTGTAAGACAAATTTTTGAGGGCTATAAAATATTCAATTTACGACTTCTTTAACATAACACCCGTCACTCTCGTTTACGAAAAAGTTTCTAATTTTGTTATTTTTAGTCGGTAGTACTTCTTTCCACTACACCTCTAAAAAGTGGGCGTGGTACCTAAATGAACGACTTAATTTTCAAAAAATTTATTACCTACATATTTTATTCTAGGTATCTTTTTTCGGATTTTTTATAGAAAAAATATAATTTTTTTTTTTTAAAACGCCCACAAAAGTGAGTGGGCAAATATTTTGCATCAAGCTTTGTTGCTTTATTTTAAACCTCTTATTAGGGCAATTCGTTTTATTTTCATATAAAAATTATTGTCAAAAAACTAAGTTTTTGTCAAAAACGCCCCCAAAATTAGATGTAGAAAAAAGTTTTGTAAAGAAAAATTATTACAAATTACATTATCAACAACTTTTCGCAAAAACACACTCCTCAATTATATCAACTTCCAACGATTAGATGACCTATTTTAAAAAGTGGGTGCGTAAAAGGGCGGAAATTTTATCTTATGATATTCTTTATCCTGCAAAATTCATCTGAGTCGGTTCACTGCTTCAGATTTTATAGATTCAAGATCGGACAGTGGGCGGACATCATGACGAAATTCTTTGTTTATTTCAATATTAGATTAAAGTTAGTGATTTTTACTTGCGTTTATAGGTACTATAAGGCAAGTTTTGGATTCGTGCAAAAAAAAAATTTTGAGATAACAATCAAACATGATATTACGATGATAGAGAACACCAAAAAAGTGGGTGGCAAAATTCTGTCTGTCTGTCTGTCTGTTCGTCTACAGCCTAAACGGCTCGATCGATTTTCTTCAAACTTGGTACTTAGTGGTTTTTGGTGATTCTGCCGACACTTTTTTTTCATTTTTTTTTTAGAACCAAAAATAACGGTAACTGTCATACATTTTTTTTTTGCAAATTAACATAATCGTATTTTTCTCAAAAACGGCTCGATAACTTTTCTTAAAAAAAATTCAATACATTTATTTTAGTAAAGGCTTTCTTTGGGTGGAAAACCATTTTTCAAAAATGGTTATTAATGGTACCTCCCAAGGAACCATTTTTTTAATTTTTGATTTTCTTCAAAATGGTATGACCGATTTCAATTATTTTTTTATACAGAAGCTTCCGAGAAATGTTAATAGTTTTGTGTACCAACATTTTTGAAAAAATATTTTTTGGATTTTTAAAAAAATATTTCAAAATTTTTTTTGGAAAATCAAATATTTCGAAAACGGCATCATAGATTTTTTTGAAACTCGATATTTAAGACTTTTTTAGTACTCTCTAAAATATTTTTAGAAAAAATTTTACTTTTATGAAAAATTAACGGTACCTTCCATACAAAAGTGAAAAAACCGCAAAGGAAAATATTTTTTTGCTTGAAAACGACTCCTACGATTTTGATTAAACTTTTTTGATATACTAAAATTAGTACGATCTACCATCAAAAATTATAAAATTTTACACATAGCAACTATTAGTAGTACCTGTCATAGAACGTATTTTTTTATTTTGAGTTTTCTCGTTATCAGCTTAACGGATTTAAATGAATTTTCTTATATACAAATTTCAGATAAGATTAAATAATATTGCATATCAAAATTTTCAAAAAAAAGTTTTTGGATTTTTAAAAAAAGTTTCAATTTTTTTTTTTTGAAAATTCGTTATCTCAAAAACGGGTTGACAATTTTTTTTCAAATTTTGTTTTTATATACACATAAATATATAGTTTAAATCTGCATACCAAAATTTGTTCTTAAAAATGTTTTAAGAATTTTATATATAAAAAATTAATTAAAAAAAAAACCGCTCCAACGATTTTAAATTTTTTTTTCCCATACAATCATATTCCATCATGAATTAAGATGGCATACTTTTTTTTCACTTCAAACTGTCAAAAGAGTTGTTTTAGCTAATTTAAGTATCGTATTTCATGCTTCTCTACATTTTTCTCTCATAATTTCCATGTTTCTATATACAATTTTCTTAAACTCGCAGTGTCTTGAACATAAGAGCAAGTACGTGCGACCCAGTCGTGCATTTTATTTGTTTGACATGAAATCAATATATGAGCCATTGCCTTCAAATTCGTTTAAGGTATGGCATTGCCCCACAATGCCCTACCGCAGCTACGGCCCTTCCCCGATCAGATAGGTAATCTTACGGTCGGCCCTAGGACTAAAATAGACTGTTCATTATTGTTTGAAAAGTATTATGAAAACTGATATTTTATTTTATTTATTATTTTTATTTATTTATTTTAATAAAAGTAAAAAAATAACTATAGCAGCACTAATACAAACTTTTTATTTTCATTTTTTTTTCAGACGGATTATTCTGATAACTACTAGAAATTAGCAACAGAAACTCAAGAACAAAAGATATAGAGTTATGTATATGGCATGTTTTTGGTTAACTTTATCGACTAGAAATAATGATTATGACTACGTCCGAACTTTGCAACAACTGCCTTATTGAAATGCATACAAATTCCTATCTTATGGTAGGATCAGGCAAATTTTCAATTAAGAATTTCGATTCGATGTTCGATTATGTGTTAAATTAAAAGCTTTAAACTATTTTTCTTTGTTCTCAACATAATAAAACTTTCCAAATAACATGACTTTGCATTTTTTGTATTTCTAAATCTAGGTACGTATATATATTTAGGTAATGAATAAACCGGAAAATGTGGGGTAATTACGTGCAAGGGTTTAATTATTGAATATGATTCCTTGGCCCATAAGCATGTTTAGAATTTAGAACCGAAAATGCAACTAAATTCACCAATGCGTTTCTGATGAGAGAATGGGAAGACTGGCCACTTTTTAATATGTTAGGTATAACTCGGAAACTAGGCCGAATTTGACCATTTAACTTTTAAACATTTTTGCTCAAAATTAAATTTCCTATTTTTTTTCGGGAAGAATTTACAAAAATCAGCCAACAAAAAAAATCAAAAATTTAAGATTTCTAAATTTTTTAACAAATTGCGCATAACTTCTTTTGTAGCATGAATAGGCCCAAAATATGCATGTGTGGAGTGAACTTCAGTGTGTTAACATTATTTTTTGGAACTCCATCCAACACCACAACAACAAAGTTCCAGAAGAGACTGCAGTCAATCAAACCTGAACCTGACGCTGTCAAGAGCATTAATAGACAAATCGGCCAAAAATCACCAATGCTTGAGACGATCATCACCAACAATGGAGAAGAAACAACGATACAGAACAAAGTCCAACAACCAACGATGAAGCAGTACCCTTCTACTCTGACCCAGGGTCAGCACATTATCGTGGCTAAAAACCAACTCTACCCTCCACCCTAAATAAATTAACTGCCACTGGACAACCGGGACTGAACAATCCGAGGACGACAAAGTCAAACCGACTTTTATGTTAAGTTTTAACATCTATATTGTAACGAAGTCACATATTTTATGCCCTCAATCACCCGTAGCAAATAATAAACGAGCATTGCATACAACCGAGGTCCCCATATTAAGTACAGAAGAGAATACGCATTTGCTGGCTGCTGCGACGTCAGCAACAAGAGAAAACCAACTGGCGGTTGGTTACGTCAGCAAATGAAGTTCATTAGCGTTTTTACAGTCCACAGTTGGTTATGCCAGCAAAGTTGGCTAGTAAGGGTGGGAAATCCACCAGAAATCAGATTCTTCTTGCACTAGAACAGTCTCGCTTTTATAAGTAAAGCTAATAAAGAAGTACGCTGCTGGCTACTCTTGTGTACCAGTTAGAAGCTTACACTTTTTGGCTAACGCCGTGAAATGCCCCCCCCCCCCATTCGCCTCCTTATAAACTTCGTTCTGCCACCGCTTTTAAGACTAGGGAGTACGTCCCAACCTACGTTGTCTTGAGCTTCGGTCAGATTAGGGAACCCGTCTCATAACTTCTCCGCCGAATACAAACCTCGTTCTGCCGCCGCCGCTTTCACGACTAGGGAACACGTCCCAACCTACGCTGTGTTGAAATACCGTGTTAGCATATAGTTAAGCATTACAACCTCTGTAAATATATGAAATACGCTGTTAAAAGTAGAATTAAGAGACCTTATAATAAACACTAACTGGAGTTCCGAACTTTTATACACCGAGTCTTACTGCTTTCTATGGTTATACCCTGGACCCCGCTGACCTACCTCAGCTGGAAACGAAAAAGCATCATAATATTATAAATCTTACTAGTACGTCCAGCCCTCAAAACTAGAGTGCTGATGACACTTTCGTCTAGTTGGCAAAATTCTAGAAAATCGTTCAAGGATCGATCACCAAAATGATTCGCTTATTTCAATCAATCGATCTTTCGATCATTTTCATTTCACTGAATTTATTTCCGATTCGATTTTTTTCATTTGGATTTTGCTGGAATTAAATCTCTCCAATTTTAAAATTCCATACTGTACCGAATCCGATTTGATCAAAATTTAAAAACAATAAAACTTGGAAAGCTCAAAAAAAATATGAAATGGGCAGTTTTTACCGCTCCGGAAAAAAGGTGATTTTAAGTCAATTGGTAGACATTTGGATCGTAATATACTTTTTATCCATCAAGAAATCAACTGTCAACTTTCATTGACGGATGGCTACGATGTTAATGGACTGAAAAACCTCGGAAATTTTTGTTGAATTTTTACTGCTAAAGGAAAACGTGATTTTAAGGCAATTAAGGCCATTTGCACACGACGCGTCTTGTCCAGATTATGTGCAGCCCACAATGATTTCAATGAATAACTGCACACGAGGCGTAAGCAACACATAATCGTCAGAGCACACAAGCAGCAAATCGCCTGTCTTACAGCAGTGTCAGTATGAGTATCTTCCATGACGCCGGTCGTAGATGTTAAATTTTGTGTATGGGCACTTTGCTTAAAATATCAGATTCATCGCAAAAATTTGTGTTATTGGTGGAGAACTATGAATGTTTATATAATAATACATTGCAAGAATACTCCAGAAAAGACGTGACAGAAAAGCATGGGCAACAATTGGAAAGCAAATGCAATGGTCAGGTCAGTTTAATAAAAATAAACTTTTTGTGTTTATTTTGATCTTATTTATTACTATTTGTTTATATAAAATAGTTCCACTTCCATGGTAAAGCATGCCATTACATAAAATGCAAAATCAAATAAATTTCTGCATAAAATGTTGTTTGACGATAAGCTTCGTGTGCAGAAAATTTGGCAAAGAGGAGTCGTCGCAGCATGACGAATCTTGTACACGTCTATGAGGCGACGTTTCGTGTGCAGAAGGCCTAAGGTGACATTTGGATCAAAATGTGCTTTTTTGTCGAAATATAGTTTGTCCCCTATATTTCAAGCAAAAACTGTCAAATTCAATTGAAGAATAGCTTCGACGTTGATGGATTGACAACCCTCTACAAAAATCTGAAGTTTTTAAATAATTTGTACTGCTCCAGAAAAAGGTAGTTTTAAGGCAATAGGGTGACATTTGGATCGAAATATACCTTGTTGCACTTTTTCTTGAGGATGGGTTGGGGAACTTTATGTAATCTATTTAGATTATGATTAATAATTATTTGAACAAATCAATCAAACACCGCGAATTATTTAACTATTAAAATAAACACAATGAGTGCACACTTTGTGCACAACGATATGAACTTTGACAACTGACTGCAAAAGGTAAGCTAAAGCCTAGTACGCAGCTGATGCGAAACGAAATATTTAGTTGGTCTCCAACAAGACAACGAAATGCTTACGAAAACGCAGCGAAAAAATATTCATTGACAGTTACACCAATTCAAAAATTCAAAACAAATGCAACTGAAAAAAAAGAGCACACAGAGCCACGCTGTAATGAAAGAAACAACAAAAATACACACGAAAAACACAAATGTCATTTTTCCGCACACAATAAATGGCCTGGGTAATTAATTGTGTGCGAATAAAGAGTGTAGACTTTTCCAAAAAATATGCAACGATTTTCAATTTCGTTCATCGAACAGCGTACTGCAGAACGAAAAGTGAAACTAAATTTTTCGTTTATGATTTCGTTGTGTCATTTTTGTATGGGATTTTTCGTTTCGCATCAGCAGCGTACTAGGCTTAAACAACGAAGAATAGGATAAAGAGAGAATGACAAAAAAAGTGCAAACAGCAGCACGATAAAAAAAGCTGCCACCACGGCTGCTCAGCTGGGGCTGGGTTCAGCGGAAGAATTTGATGAAGATAAAAAAAAGTGTTTTGATTTTATTAATCAAAATACATGAATTGTTTTATTGCAAGTACAGTGGGGTACTTGCAATAATTTTTGGGCGCCAGGAATTTTAATTGGGCAAGATTAGCAAAATTCCAAATCTAATCTAAGGGTAAATAAAATACAAAAAGAAATGAAACACAACTTTTGTATGCCCATATGGGGACTTTAGATAAATTTTTATTTGGGAAACCTTGGCCAGGCCAGGATAAAAACCCAAAATTTTTTCGAACAAATGAAAAGTACAATAAGGATTTATAACTGCTCACGGGGAACCGTTGAGCCAAAGAAACAAAGAATATGAAAATTCAAATGGGCCGTTAACGCAAAAGAAAGAAAAAAAGCAACTACCACGAACAAAATTAATGAATTGGAACAAAATCGAAATTCAATTTAAATAAAATAAAACAAAAGGAAATAGGTTATTTTGAAATTGAACAAATTAAACGTTTTAAGTGGATATGTCCACTCTACTTATCTTTTCTATTTCTTATCCCTTCTTGATTTTCCTCCTTCTTTCCTCGAACTATCCTGTTTTCCTCAATAGTTTATTTGCACCTCGAATCTCTTCTCTAATTCTCCAAACTTTCTCGATCACTTTATCTATGTTAAATTCTTCACTATTTCTCGACTTTTCTTTTTCTTTTTAAAACTTCTCGAAATTGTTAACCACTTGCTTGGTAAGCTCTCTCAAGAGTGAACTTTCCCAGCTAAACATAACCCATCCTTCCCTCGGTCATTCCAATCACTCACACATTCATACATTCAGCCATTCGTTTTCGTGATCATCGGTCACGGCACATCGGCTTCCTGGAAGGCTTTTTCGCTCCCCAGAAAACCACCGTTGTTGAATCTCAACGAAACTTTACTCTCACTCTCACATACACGAATTCAACAAATTGTTGGGTGTCTTCCCAAAACTTGCTGAATCACTCTCTCAAACACAAATTCGACAAGTTGTTGGATGCCTTTCCAAAACTTGCCGAATCTTAATGGCCGAGTTCAGACCTATCCCAAACTAAATTTTCGAGAAAAATTAAAAAGAATCAAAACCGAGAAAAAGCCTTCGCTAGGCATTCTCCTAGTTAAACAAAATACTCGCGAGAGATTCGAAACGCAAAGTAACCATTCAAAAACTATTTGTTTCGAGAAAAGAGAGGAAGGCATATTTGCAAACCCGCGTAATCTACGAAATTGTTTTTTTTTTTTTCAATTCCAAAACACCTTTTCTATTTACAACATATGATTTTAAGAAGTAAAACGCGTTAACAACCCATTATGATTACAGTAAATTATTAAGTTAATTAAGTTAAGTATAAGGATTTTGTTGCGTTGGTTAAAGAGTAGGTAAGAGTCCGCCTGACTCGTTACCTCTTCAGCTCATCTGCTGGCCTTTTTCTCGTTGCATGAGACCGCCCGTCTGCATGCTGGATAGGTTTATGGGTTTCGGAATCGCCCATTCAGTGGTTAACACCAATAACTCAAACACCTGCTTGTGTTGCTTTTGCAAAATCCTGGCTTAGTACACCAATGGTTGATGATACCATGGTTGCCCTCAACCTCACCAGTATTTTGCAGCCGCAACGGAGATAAAAAAAAGGAAAGGGAAGCAGTCAACGACTGGTCATTGTTGCGGTAAAATTTACCGTAACAACCTTTTCTGTCAAAATATAGTTCATCCACTATTTGCCTTTTTGATTGGCAATCCGGAAGCGTTCGGAATGCGTGTAAGCCCTTCTGATATTGTTCTATTCGCATTAAGAATGACAGTTGAGGCCGTGAGAGCCATAGTGGCCTAACTGCAATTTTATCGAAATTGAGTTTATTACAAAAATTGAATCTGTATTTACTAAACAATATTCCTGCATTTAAATTTTTTGAATTGATAGCTCCATGCCATAGTTATAGGCCAACCAAAAAAAATTAAAAGCTTGAGTACAAGAGTGGCCAATCTGCTCAGTTATAACGGTACTTTGAAAAATCATTAATACAAAATCAAAAACTATTTATTTTTTGATCAAACTGCAAAAAAAAATTAAAGCTATGTTTCTTTATTTTAAAACGACAAGTATTTGAAATTTTTTTAAACTACAACAGCCCTATCAATAAAAACTGCTCAGATATCTTCTAATTCACAAATTAACTAAAACGTCAATCAAAAGTTAGTTCACGAATAAAAACTTCATATCAATAAAAATATAAACTGCAAATCCACGCTAAGTTCAAAAACTTAACGAAAATCTACTACAATCAATAAGAACTCTGCTCTTTCCAAAGACTATTTTTGGAATTGCACATACACTTTCTCACTAAATGTGAACTTATTCGCACATACACTCTCTCATTTGAGATTGTAGATAGCATGTGTATCACAAGCGTATCTTTCCTTTTATCTTTAATTTTTGGCAACAATGACAGAAGTATTTTTAACTTAATTACTCGTTTAATGTACCTATTTTGGTGAGTTAGTTTAGTGCTAGGAATTTTGATTTATTGATATGATTTGACACTTAACTCACTGATCAAAGATAATTTGTGTTTCATTTGCGTTTATGAATACCGATGCAAGTGTTTAAAATTATTCTTCTCCTTATTTTTGCTCTACTGAAAATAATTAAAAATGCAGTTAGGCCACTATGGCTCTCACGGCCTCAGTTCTTCTCCTGAAAAGAACAGAAAACGATTCTGTATTTCATTTCAGAATCGAAACTACTCACACATTCAAACCCATAGTTGTCAAAGTGTTGTCAAATTTTGCAAAAAGTAAATTTTTAGCTAAAAATACCTGAGTAAATTTCACACATTTTACTGTTTATAAGAACAATTATATTCCGTTTAGAATATTATTTTCCCATTTTCTTTATTGAAAATTATTATAATCGTTCATATTTGTGTCCGCCAAGTTTGGAAACGTGAAGAACTATTTCGGCACCCGCATGTGAAGTTGCACAAATACAGGGATACGAAAACTTCAGAATCAAACTGCATGTGCCTGAATTCGAATTACCAATCGAAAAGGCCATATATTTTAAGCCATCAACAGTCAAATTTCATTGACAAATGGCTAATATGTCAATGAAGGTGTTCATACCAGCTTCACGAGAGGCGACTCATTTTGACGACTCTTATTTTTATTTCACTGTCATCTCTTAGAAAGAAAGAGATGGCCAAGTGAGGTAGAAGTTTTTAAATTTTTTGAAATTTTCCGCCTCACTTTGCCATCTTTTTCTTTCCAATAAATAGGAATGAGATAAAAAGAGAGGCGTTAAAATGAGTCACCTCACGTAAAGCTGGTATAAACTATGTCAATGGTTCAAAAAATCTCTAAGAAAGCTGAAATTTTTGATTAATTTTAAGTGCTCCAGGAAAAGATGATTTTTAAACAATTGGGTGATATTTGTATCGAAATATCCTTTTTTTTGTAAAAATAGAGTTCGCCTCCTATATTTCAAGCCGTTAACTTTCAAATTTCATTGAAGGATGGCTACGATGTCGATGGATTAAAAAGCCTCTAAGGCCGTGTGCCAATTGCGTTAAAATTCTGGTTAAATTTGATCCCAGTTAAATGTTATCCCTTTTTATAGGGGTGAGTAAAATTTAAGGTTTTTGCTGTGTCAATTGGATTAAATGTGATTTTTTTTTTATATTCACTTCCCATTAGTTTTGTTGTTGCATTTTTCTCAGTAATGATAGTTCGCAAACATATCAGTTTGCAAAATGAATGAATCATCTGAAAAAGTATTTTCAGTAAATTTTATTGATTCTTTTACATTATCAAGGATTTATATCAAGTTATTCAAACTTCTTCTTGAGTGCATACTTAAATTTATTATAAGGTCTTTGTCTATATTTCTTAATCCTTTCATTTAATTTTAGTTTTTTTTTCCATTTTTCATCTTTCCCGATAGGATTCATGATTTCTTGATAGCAAAATAAAATATTTATCTACATTCATCTCCCTCAGCAGTTTTTTTATAAGGGTTTACAACAACACAAACAAATCCGGATCGCTTAAGATACGCAGCCGAACGCGCCCATAGACATGTCAGAAATTAACCACCGACTAAAATTTTAACGAGCTCCTGAGCAGGTTAAATTTTGAAGTCTATATTCACCTCGGTAATGTCAAAATTTAGCCATGGGATCAAATTTAACCAGGATTTTAACGCAATTGGCACACGGCCTAAGAAATCTGAAATTCTTGATGATTTTTTAATGCTTCATCAACTGTCAAATTCTTTTGACGGATAGCGATATGGATCGTAATAAACTTTTTCTGTCAAAATATAGTTTGTCCCCTATATTTAAAGCTTTCAACTGTCAAATTCTATTGACGGATGGCTACTATGTCGATGGATTAAAAAAAAAACTCTAAAAAATCACAAACTTTTAATGAATTTTTACTGCTTCAGAAAAAGTTGATTTTAAAGCAATTGGGTGACATTTGGAGCCGGCATGTTAAGCTAAACGCATAGAATTCTCGGCACATAACTTAAAGGCCTAAAAAATTGGTAACCGGTGGCGTGTAGTAGACACTAAAAGTTTATTTGCCAACGCGTTGACAGTTCGTAACAAGAGTGACATTTGCATAAAATTGGGACTTAGCTGAACCAAGAGAAGTGGCATTTGCATGCGATTTATCGATTACAAACTCATTCACGCAGGTAGAAATTTAAGAATTTTTATCAGCGCTTAGCTTAAATGCGGAGAAAATTGTGTTACCGATGTGAATAACACAACAAACGTTTAAGTTATAAGCATGTTGACGACTTATAGCTCTTTTGCAAGCATGGATGAAATCGGTCGAAAAAAACGGGGATTACCGACGCCATCACAGAAAAAACATGGAGTTTCCATTCCAACTATCGATAACATGTATGTAATTCATTCTGGTAATTCAGTTTTCCTCCAAGCTTAAGTTAACTGACTGCCAGTCAGCCTGACAAAACAGTGTGACAATTTATAGCAAAAATTTACGTTTGCATAAATTTTTTCGATTTTTCGATGAACCAGGGTATTTGCATACGATTTTTGGATGTACTCCAACAATAAGTAAAAATCGCAAGAATGATTGCATCGTTTAAAAGCAATCTTGAGCGTCGAGAACATATGTATGTATGTATGTATGTATGTATGTTACATATTCGCGTGTGCCCAGTTCCCAAAATTTAAGGCCAAATGGAAGGACATACAACATTATGTAAAATAAAGCAGCATGCTCACATATAGTCTAAGATCCGGCGGGAAGTTCTGTGGGTGAACGCATGCCAAAATATGAGTGAGTACCTATGAGAGTTTGTAGGTTCATAAATCTTGATATAGAATGCAAAAGTCTAGCAGGATTTTTTTTGACCCCCGTGTTCGGGACGAGGCGTGGAAAATAATAGCAATTTTCAAATTTTTGAGTCAGAAGTAAAACCACTTCAATTCATTTATTTAAAATGGGAAATTGTGGTCTGTAATTTTGTCTAAGTCCACAAACTTAAATTTTGTAATCTAAGTAATAGAACTCAAGATATGAGTCTCTGAAGCAAAACTTATCGACCTTATTTTTTTTTTATTTTCTTTAAATCTCACAATATGGGTGATATGCATAAAAGATAGTAAATGCTTTTACTTGAGAATTTCTAAGTATTTACTTTTTTTGATATGCATAAAAATGCAGTAAATGCTGAAAATAAAGTATTTACTTTTGGCCACAGTACTTACTGTTTTGGGATGAACTTTTTAAGTAAATACCTTATTCTGTATGCATAAAAACTAGCAAGTACTTCTTTTTTTCAAAGTCAAAGAAAAGCAACATGAAAATTTTTTTTTTTTTTTTTTTGCTTTAACACATAATTATGTAGCCTCAAAAACTTAAGAACTTACACAGTGACGTAGCGTAGGGGGGGGGGGTGCAGGGAGCTGTCCGCCCGGGCGGCACTTTATGAGGGGGCGGCAAACTTTGCCGCACTATTTACGGAGCGGAGAAATTTAATAACCAATAGGTATTAACTGTAAAATTTTAACGCCCTCAGCAAATGTATTTATGCGAATAACTGGTTTTGCAATTTAGGTGGGAATCTACGTGATCAGAAAGGCTACGCATTGAATTTCAATGACCGAATCCACGAATCCATGAATTGAAATATACTAACACGCAAAACTACCTTGCTGATTAGCAGTTTACATAATAATTAAATTTTGGCTTCCCTATAATATTCTGTCAGGGCGGTACTGAAACCAAAAGTTTTGTCGTTAACAGAATAACCTTTCAATAAAAAGAAAATACTAATTCCCACTAAAATGCAAAATTTTCCACCTCCCCGGGCGACAGAAACTCACGCTACGCCACTGGACTTACAGTCTTAACTCTATTCTCAAGAGATTCACGTCGCTGATATAAATTAAAATTAAGTTAGTGTTATTGACAGTACTGAAATGGCGGAATTTGTACGCATTAGTTCGCCCACGAAAAAACTCCTACGCTCATGAAACTCGCCAAAAATATTAAACTTGTCCTGGCAACCAAGAATCAAAATAGTCCACATAAATATATTATTGTTCTGGGAGAGGGAAAATCTGGGAAGAAATCGGAAGATTTGAGCCAAAATTCCGATTTGGTGTAATTGAGGTATATGGTACCCAAAGTAGGGTATATATTATTTAAGGATATTTTTTAACGCTGAATCTAATTAACAAAGTTATGATTCTTTTCAAGCAAAAATTAATTTTTCAAATCGTTTTTTTCCGTAGAACAGGTCAAAATTTACCAGTCACCAAAAACACTATTAGAACAAAGATATTTGTATGACTATTTCGATTCTTGATTGATGACAAGTTTAATATTTTTGGCGACTTTCATGAGTGTAAAAGTTTTTTTGTGGGTGCTATGGTTAACATTCTACACTTGCCCCTCCCCCTTAAAAAAAACACCCTTTCACAATGGATATTTTTGGGGACTCTTAGGGATTCTTAGTTCGTATGAAAAATGGAACATTTATTCCAAGTTTCATTAGTAAATATATTAAAATATATTTTAGTTTAATAGACCTCCAAATTCTCTCGTCTGAACTTCTTCAACTGCATCTACACAAAAAGCCAATGCGGGCATTTCGGGGACTTTGGATATGTTATACAGGTTGCAATTCTGCTTCGATTCCAATTTTAATATTTATGAATTGAAAAAATTATTTGCTTACTAACCCGATAAGAAAAAAAAAGTATTTACTATCAATTTCCGATGAATTCTAGTATTTACTTGGATGAATTTAGTATATACTGAAAGTATTAGCCAGTTAGTAAGTACTAAACTTTATGCATATGGAATGAAGTAAATACTTTAAATTTAACCATTTGCTTAAAGTTATACAGCCAAATTAAAAAAACGTGGAATAGCGAAGGGTTAGCATTATTCCATGGATTAAGTGCAAAATGTTACTAATAAAACAAAATTTCTGCTATGTGACGTTTACTATGCTAAGCCACCGAAGCAGATGGTTTAGCGAAGGAATAAGCAGCCAAACTATTTTTTTTATTGGTGTTGGTATCAGAAGATTTACCTTTTCAATAACATTTTTTTTTCTATGCCCAATGATTTCGCTATATTCTGAAGAATATAAAGCAAAATGTTATTTATAAATGGTTTAGTTTATTTTTATGAGCTTACTTTGTCTTTGGTGCTCCAACTCTCGCTTCTTTTTCTTTTTTAATTAAATTTACCATAATACCTACTAATAATTTAGATAGACATAAACAAGAAAATTCTTAGGTGTGTTTGGTTACTTGAAATTTTAAGATGTCAAAACCCATACAGAAAAAACCCAAGCTTCCGAAACTTGGTACAAATGTCAAGATACTTAACAGGCCTCGCACGGTAAACGTCACTTTACTATTCCACGAATATAACTTTCTTTTTAATGAGAAATTTTAACCCGTGGCTTAACTCTTATTCCGTGGTTTAGTAAAATCGTGGAATAAAGGTAGAATAAGCGTTTTTTATTAATAGCGCTGATAGTATTTACTATTATCTTTTACTTGTAGTAAATACTTCCGTTTTATGCATATCACCCTATGTCTCGATATGGTGCACCTAAAATGGTTATTATCTCAAGATCTATTAGGGGAAGTACGTCCAAAATGACATACTATAAAGTTTTTGAATAAAAAAAATATATTTATTCCTTTTTTTAATTCTTTTCAAACATTTAACAATAATTTTTAAGTTTAAGAAAAAAACAAATAAAATAAAAAAATTCTTTTTCAAAACTACACACAAATTCTTTTCGTTCATATAGTATGGACAAAATGACATACTTCATATGGGCAAAATGACATAGGATATATTTTCTAGTTCCATAGTTCTAGAAAGATTCAATTTGGCTAAAATTTATAAATTTATTAGTTATAATTTGTTTCTTGGCACTTTTGTCCTCAAATTTTGCCTTCGGGTTCATATAAGATACATAGTTCGCAAATGAATTATTGCTTTGTGTTTTTAACACGTAAGCACAGGATTACAAGCCCAATGGTTGTACATTATGTAGTGTAACCTACTTAATTGCTATTTTCATCGTTTCAATGCTCCAAGATTGACGATATGTTGACCTTTTGTAATTCCGAGACATTTTTACTACTAAAATTTAAATATTGTTCCCAATAAAGGTATGTCGTTTTGTCCATAGGTAGGGTATGTCATTTTGCCCCTATCATAGCTATTACAAAATTTTATCAATAAATTGCACAAAACTCAAATGATATGGCTAGTGATAAGACTATTTTACGAATTTTGTCATAAACTATAAATTAAATTAATAATAGTAAAATAAAAAGGTATAAAAACTACCAAAACACGAAAAATAGTTAAGTCGAAAAAAAATATTATTTTATTCGTTAATAGGTTTTTATTTTTTGTGACGAGATACGGCCGTCAAAAGATTCATTATTTTTATAGGATTTCAAAAATCATCCAAACCAACTAATAAAATTGTATTGGGTGCTTTAAGTGTAGCAGATTTTAAGAAATGGCTGGTATGTCATTTTGTCCGAATATGTCATTTTGTACGTACTTCCCCTAATCATATCGTCAAAATTAAAGTCAATGAACCTTCTGTTTTTTGAAAGTGAATTGATGTGTTTTTAACCTTGTCACAAAAATTGGAAGGCAGCTATTTCCCCCCGTCCCAACACGGGTGTCGAAAAAATGCTGCCCGACTTTTGAATTCGATATAAAGATACATGCACTTGCAGATTCAAAAACTCATATTTTGCTTATGCGTTCACCCAAAAAATTTGCTGCCAGCTATTACATAGACTATTTGTGGGATCTTCTGCTCACAGCGCACAGTGGTTCCGCCCATACGACAAAAATGAAAAAATAACAGTGCTTATTTTTTTGTTTCTTGACTTTTTACAGTTGATTATGGTTTAATATTCACCGTTGCAAACATTGCAGCTCAAATGTCACGTGTTATCAGTTTCGCTTTCGCATTCAAAAAGAGCTAATTGTTTGGTCTAAACATACAATCAAAGGACAATCGGCAAAACTGTATGGAAGGTGGTCTAGGAACCAATAAAAACGAGTCGTATGTCGTTGGATAGGTATTTTTATGCGCTACAATAGTCACTACGGCAGTTTATTTCAAATCACTGTGTGAAAAAAGTTATTTACTAACCAATGTTTTGTTTTGGTGCATTTCAGTGTGGAACAAATTTATACAAACTGGTCTTACCAATACCAATAATATGTATGTCGATGAAAAGGTATTTTTATGAACAATAATAGTTTCTATAACAACTTATTTAAAATCACTGTGTGGAAAAAGTTATTCGCTGTTTTAGGGAATTTTGGTACAGATAAAATTTATGGAGCATGGGTAACAAGTAGCCAATAACTTTTTTCACACAGTGATTTGAAATAAGCTGCCTCATTAACTTTTGTAGTACATAAAATTTCCTTTCCAACGACATACGTCCCGTTGTTATTGGTTGAACTTGCGTTCACACTTTTTGCCCATACCAAAAAGAAAGCATTTTTTTCACACTAAAATGAACCACAATAATTCATTAATTTTCGAATAACTTTTTTCACACAGTGATTTGAACTGAACTACTATTAAAGGTATTGTAGGTAATGGAAATACCTTTCCAATGACATATATATTGTTGATATTTGTTTGACAAGTTTTCATAAATTTTGCCCATACTAAATATATTTTTTTCATACTAGAATGCACCAGAACACAATTCTATTTAGCGAATAACTTTTTTCACACAGCAATTTGAAATAAGCCCTCATAGTAACTATTGTAGCTCATAAAAATACCTTTCCAACGACATATGTCTCGTCCTTATTGGTCCTGTAGACCGTTTTGTCCTATTCTCCTTTGTGCTTAAAATTGACATATTTAAAAGTGATTTTTTTCTAGATAAAAGTAATATTTTCGAAATTTTTGTTTAATGGGATTAAAGTAGCAAGGTGTTTAAAGTATTTTATTTTTTATTTAGTGATATTTTGATTTTTATTTAAAAAGTTATATTGGTAAGACCCAGTAGACATTAAAGTTGATTTTTTTAAATTTTCTTTGAAGTAAAAGTAAGGTTTTAACAAAGATCGCAATGTAACCTAAAGTTAAAATTCTGTCTGAAGTATCGAGAAATCTCCCAGCTTTTTGAAAAACATTACCTTAGCACCCACAATCACCCACTAACAGATTTATTCAGGTTTTACTACGGGTGTATACCGTTTCTGATTTTTTTAATTTTCCCATTTTAAATGTTCTTTAGTAGCCTATTGAATAGACCGGAAAATGAGGGGTATAAAGGAACAATTACGTGCAAGGGTTTTATTATTGAATATGTTTGTTTGGCCCATAAGCATGCTTAAAACCGAAAATGCTACTAAATTCACCCATGCGTTTCTGAGAGAATGGTCACACTGGCCACTTTTCAGAATTTTTGGTATAACTCGAAAACTAAGCCGAATTTGACAATTTTACACATAATACTTTTTGTTCAAAATTAAATTTTCTATTGAAATGGATAGTTCAAAAAATTTTACGAAAAAATTTAAGCAGGAAAAGTTAACAAAAACCAACCTAAACAAAATAAAAAAATCAAGTATATCTAAATTTTTTAATAAATTGCGCATAACTGTTTTTGAAGCAAAGATAGGGTCAATACATGCGAAGACAAAATAAAGTAGAGACTTAAGGCCTTAATATGGAATTTTCAAAAATAAATATTTGTTCAAAATTGACAGAGATATTCCCGTTCAAACCTTATAATTTCTTATAATTTTTCACAGCTTTGGCCCAAAAGTCCCTTTTTCGGTACAATATGGCAAATTTCACTTTCGTAAAAATGTTGCCCTCTAAAAGTACTTTTTTTTTTTTTTTTTTTTTAATTCAATTTTTATTTTTCCATTTTCTTAAAACTATCTTAATGCTAGACAAAAATTCATAAAAACTAGCCTACTTATCAATATCTTACAATTAACTTACTGGCCCCATTCGGGCGCTCTAAGTTAAGCTAATAACTTAATGCTAATGCCTTTCGGCTTAAGAACTATCTTAAAACTAGAATTCATTTTGGTTTTATTTTTCACCAAGAAGAATTGAAAAAAAACTTGGTATCTTTATCTTTATTTTTGGTTTTATATAACTAACTATATTATTATTATATTAACTAACTAAAACTAAATTAAAACTAATTAGAACTAATTAAAACTAACTAAAACTGATTATAACTAATTAAAACTAATTAAAACTACTATAAAACTACTTAAAGCTACTTACAAACTACTTACAGACTACTTACAAACTAGAACAGCCACAGCAAGCATTTTCGGGTTTTTATACTTTTTTTTGTGTTTTTATTGGTTTTATATTTTTTTTTTTGTGTTTTTATTGGTATTTTTTTTTTTTTTTTTTTTTTTTTTTTTTTTTTTTTTTTTGGTGCCACCCTGCCTGTCCCTGCTTAAACCTAACTACCTAAACCTATGTAAGTCAGCCATGGCATCGAAAAATGCATAGTTAACTTTTATATATCCCCATTAACTTCGTATTCAGGTTTCAACCACCAGAACTGGTTCTCCTGTTTTACCCTGTCTCTTCGGTCCCGATCGGACACAGTCCTACTGAACCGAAGGTCCCGACTGTAAAGGAGCCGCCGATCCACAGTTCTACGGCCGACGTGGTAGATTAGCGGAACCGCCGCTCTATCCTGGATCAGCCCTCGACTGTCTAAATAGAGGAATGCATCGGGCGGAATAAAGCCGCTTAGACGCACACTCTCGTAGTATTCGTTCTTAGGGTAATAAGCCCCAAAAATTAAGCTGTTGGTCGAGGACATTGCTCTTGCAATGTGACCTCGAATAAGCTTCAGCAAGAAATTATCTATCCTGTTTATGTTGGCGCCGTTGTAACCAGGTTGGAATAATAATGTTTGTACTCCGACTCTGGTGTTCTGTGTAATCCAAGGCAGCGTCTAAGACACTGCCTCTCAAACACCCGAATCTTTTCCATTTGAGATGGGGCAACGTTGAACCAAACCGGGCACCCATAGGCAATCATCGGCCGTATGAGGGCCATGTAGCAAATTACCTTCACCCTGCTGTCAAGCCGGCTGCTATAAAACAACCGTTTCGTCAGGGCAAAAGCTCCCCTAGCCCTGGACAGAGCAGCATTTATATGTCTGTCGAAATACAAATACTGATCCATCCAGATGCCAAGGTACTTTACTACACTTTTACTCGCCAGTGGCTGTCCATTTGGCCCTACGATCACCAGCTTACGCCAGTTCTTTCTCGTATCCCTTGTGGCTCCACGCAACGGACAAGATAGTTTCTGATTTCTGAAAGTTGATTTTCAACTTCCAGTCATCGCAATATCGCTGAATCTTTTCGAAGTCACGCTGCAAAAGAATTCTGATGACCTCGACTTTTGGAGCTGTTCTGTACGCAATTAGATCGTCGGCATACGCAATTGCCTGAGTTAGACTACTTATCAGATCGCTGGTGTAAATGCTGAATAGAATCGGCGAGTTGACCGCTCCCTGCTGAAGACCATTTTTAATACTAAAGGTTGTGGCAGAAGTCACATTGCCACTCTTGACAACAAACTTTCTACCATTGAGCATATCATAAAGCATATATAATAGTGGTTTACTAATGCCAAGTCTGGTCAGCTTTAGATAAAGACCCTCTAGCCATACGGTGTCGAAGGCCTTCTCCAAATCAACCAGACAGGCACCCGTACACTGCTTTTTAGATTTGTTCCATTGGACATCCGACACGAGTTTAGACGCGGCATGAATGGTGTCATGTCCCGCCTTAAAACCGAACTGATTATCCGGTATGATATTATTGTCCTCTGCCGACTTTGACAGAGCTCTATTAATAACTTTTTCGAATACCTTGCTGATACTCGGAAGAAGACTTATCGACCGGAGATTCACCGGATTGGAGTTGTCCTTTCCCTTTTTCGGGAGAGGATGCACCACAGCTGTCTTCCACCGCACTGGATAATATGCATTATTCAGAGCGTTGTTAAACAGTGTGGTATAGATGTCTACAGCTTCTTGCGGTAAGTGTCGAAGTACAACGTTGGATATGCCATCGACTCCTGCTGACTTCTTCTTCTTTAATGAATCGAAGATGAGCTGAAGCTCCACCTTCGTAATTAACAGGGAACTTGGCCCATTTCGCTCGGTGATTATGGCGTTTGCCAAATGATCTTCATTGAACCCAGTGAAACCGAGGTTCTCTGATCGCCATTGCGTTATGTCATTCCGTAGGTAGAAGTGATGGAGCAAGGCTCTGTTTTCCAGGTCATGGTTCGGGCGAATGCATGCATTCACCTTGTACACTTGCTGGAAAGCAGCCCCCACAGCCTCCACTTTCTCCTGCGGATCTTCGACAATAAAGAGGTCATCGTCCAAGACGGCGTCCTCTGGATCAATTCCTGCTGTCAGAAGTACGTCTCTGTTTTCTGTCGTTCTCTGGAGCTTAAGACACGGTAGGTCGTTCTGATCGTTCCTTCTAAATATCTTGTTAATTTTGGGAAACATACTCGGGTCGCTAGAATTAACAGCCCGAATTTTGTTATCCCAATACAAGTTAATCGACAACCGATAATTTTCCTTAATAAGCTGGTTGATGTTCTTGATCGAAGACTTCAGTGTCCTAATCTCCAGATCGTGTGGGTCAGTAAACCGTCGGTACAAGAGTTTGAGTCTTGTCAGCGGTCCACTTTTTTGTCTGTGTAATGCGTCAATGGTCGCATTCCGGTACATGTCGGTTGCGTCCCGTTGTTTGTACTTTGGTATCGTTCTGTCCATTGTTCGTTTGATTGTCTCGTCCATTTGTTCAAGATATTGGTCTATTTCGATATTTGTCAAATTCCTGTCATTTGGTGGGGATATATTATTCGAACTGATTTCGCTCGATAAGGCGTTGGTAAAGCGTGGCCAGCGCACCTTACTGTAATTGTAAGTATGCACAGGCACATACTCATCCAACTCCACGAGCTCGTTCGGAAGCTGTATTACGGCGGCGAGTCCGCAGTGGTCACTGTCGTACTCGATCGTTCGTAAACAGTTTCTTGGTCTTTGACCCACAGTGTCAGTAATTGTCAGTCTTGAGTCTATTAGCAATAGATCCAGATAGGAACCGCTTCTTGGAAACGATGGCCGATCCGTAGCCAGCAGGTCGACACCATATTCAGTGTTATATCGACTCATCCAATTAAAAAGATGAATACCTCTTGGATTCTGTATTTGATTTCCCCAATCTAGGTGTTTGGCATTCAAATCACCGGCCATGAGAAAGTAATTTTCTTCCAAGCTCAAGCGTAGACATTCGAAAAGTTTTTCAAGCTCTGTCATAAAATCAGTTGGCTGAGGTGATTCCGGTGCATAAGCCGCGATCACATACATTCTCTTCCCCTGTTGGAGAGGAATGCACACGATGCACGCCTCTAACAGCCGAAATCTGCGCAGATCACTATTATATATAACTTTATGATTAATGCCTTTTCGTATGAAGATTGCGACGCCTCCCCCTTGAGTGGAGTTGGGTCGATCTCTTCTAACGATATTGTAATTGTTGTTAGTCAACTTATGTTTCTGGTTTAGCTTAGTTTCGGTGGCCATAAACACATCTGGACTTTGGTCTTTCAACAATTGGAAAAGATTAGCTCTACGTTCGGTCCTAATCAGTGAATTTACATTCACAGCAAGGATCCTAAGAGGCCTCTCCGACAGCGCACCTTTAACCTCTAAAATGCGATGGGCTAGGCAAAACAGAGTAGAGATGATCTACCCTAGCCGCCTGCTCACTTATCTGTTTCTGAAGTCCTGTCAACTGGCTTTGAATTGCCAGCAACATGCTTCTAATTTCGGCCTGAGCATCCGGAGCCTTAGGCACGAGGGCCGGTTGGGCTACCTTAGCTGCAGGCTGTACCGTTTTTTCCCTTCCTGCCGCCATTTGGGCGTAGGAAATTTGGGGATTGACGGGCGTTGCTGGAGGAGCACGCGTTGATGGGCGTATCTCTACCGCTGTCTGCCTAGCCACTTTGTTGGTGCGAATTTGCTGAAATGCTGAGCAACCCCGATAGTTAGCAGGGTGCCCCTCCTTTCCGCAAAGTGCACATTTAAGCTGGGTCATGTCTTCGACCCGTTCCTCTCCGAGCTTGCACTCTCCCTTAATGTGGTTCTCACCACACTTCACGCAGCGTGACTGCATTTCGCAGTTTGCTGCAGCGTGGCCGAACCTTTGGCAGCGCATGCATTGAAGCATGTCGCCGCGTCTCTTTAATTTATCCCAAGTTACAACCTGGTAGTTGAGGACGGAGATACTCCTCAAACTATCCAGTTTGCTGCTGGGCGAAAGCTGAACCAGGAAGAACGGCAAAGACCGCTTCTCCCGTCTGGCTCTGACTGTGGTAAACGGCTTGACCCCGATAAACTCGAGATCGCCGCTCGCTTTTTCACGGAGCTCATCAAAGAGCACCTTTGGTTCCGTGCAGGAATCTATGCCCTTCAAGAGGACCGTTTGACATTTATCCACTTTGGGGGTAAAACTGAAGAACTCAGTTGTGGATTGTTTTAATACATCTTTTATTATTTTGTGCTGCGCCACTGTGGAGCAGTGGATAGCATGCCTATCCTTACTTAATCTTTTAATATAAAAATTTTGGCCTATGGCCGACTTACACAGGTCTATGGTCTCTTGTAGGTCCATTTTATATGTATTGATGGGCGGCACCTTTTCTTTCTTATTTTGGGGCGGCTGTGGCTGCTGCTGGTGTTCTTCCTGCTGCTGTGTCCTCCGCTCCTGTTGTTTTTGCTGCTGCTGCTGCTGCTGTTGAGTCTGCTGCTGTTGGTTCTGCTGCTGTGTTTTTTGTAGCCTCTGTTCCTTGGGCATTGGCTGCTGCTGTGGCTGTTTTACTGGCAGCTTTTCTTTGGGCTGCTGCTTGGTTTGTTGCTGTGGCAGCTGTTCTTGTTGCTGCTGCTGCTGGAGATTCAGCTTTGGCTTCTGTGCTGCTAGCTGCACTTCCTGTTGGGGTGCCCCTTTCTGTGGCGCCTGAGCAACTTTCTTCTGCTCGCGCTCTTGTTTTTCCTTTTCGCGGCGAGCTTCTTGTTTTGCTTTTAGCTTCATTATCAGGGGCGTAAGTATGGAATTCAGGCGTTCCATCTCCCCTTGAATTGCACCGATCTGCTGGCTGATGGCCTGCTCTTCGTCTTCATTTTTCTTTTGCGCCTCATCATCTTCTTCTGACGACGACGCCTCTGGTGTGGAGAGATCGAGGATGTTACTATCTCCTGTCGTATACAATCCCTCTCCCCCTTCTGACATGTACTCAATCTCTTCGTCGTCGGAGCGCGACGAGTTGAGTTGCCGATCCATGTTTTCTGCTGCTGTTGCTATGGCTGTAGTCGACGCCCCTCCCCCCCCAGCTGGCAGCTCTGCTGGAGTGGCGGTTGAGCGCCGCTTCACCACGTTCGGCGCACATCTTATCTTCCTCCTTCTTTTAGCGGGAGTATCGGCTGTTGTCGCCGTTGTTGTTGATGTCGTGGTTGCTGATGACGTTGCTGTGACATCTTTCGATGTACCCGCAACTGGTACCGCTGGACCTTTAGATCTAGTTGCAGGGCCACCTTTCGGTGCCCCCGCACTTTTCTGTTTTTCCATCGCCTTATTATCCAAATAAATAATGTTTTCTACCTCCCTGTTGTGTAAAAAAGCCGATAAAATTTGTATGCCCGGCTGGGATTCGAACCCGTGACCCTTGGGTTGATGGTCCGCCACCTCTTCCTCTGTGCTATTGCACTATTGAAAATTGCTTGGCTAAAGTTTAGTTTGACTTAAACACTCCGAATTTATTTGAAAACACTGTGAAAGCCGAAAACGTGTGCACACCTTCACAGATCGAGATCGACGAGAAATAAAAAATATAGTGAAATGGACTAAAACTAGCCCTCTAAAAGTACTTGAGAGTGCTAGGACGCCATATGGCCCTAGGCTCAATGATAGGAAAATCCCTATGCACACCTCCGCGTGGTAGAGGGCGGGTAACGCTAACGTGCAGGGGGACCGAATGGATGACGGGATAAGCAGACAACCCAGCGATGCTGGTCAGTGCACAAACTTGTCCTCGGGATGGTTAAAAGCCCCCTTATAAGGCGGATGAACTGCAGGTGGCGGTCAACGGCATGATAGTCTGGTGGCGGAGGAGCTTTTTTGTTGTTAAAAGGCCAACGGCAGCAGCAGGTAGCGTCTGTAACCCATATTGGGCGGCTACAAAAGGCGTCTGTTTTCCCATAGTGGGCGGCCTCGAGCAGTTATGTGTTTGACCATACAAAAGGCGGGTGTGCCTGTCAAATCTGAGCTTATGTATGTTATTAATCATATCTCGGAAAACACCATGGTGGAAGGATATATGCAAATACATGAACTATGACAACAAATGGAAATGAGTCCCCAAGAGGTAATCTTTTTATGGAAAATCCTTCTGCAGCTTCGGTTGCAGTAAACCGCACATCGGATTTGGGGGTGCGGCATCTTTCATGTACGAGCGTCAATCAAGACGCCATAATAATAAATGAATCGTTGACAAACAGAAGAAATCTTTCAAGAAGCGCAAATGTTACTTTTGGCTACCGCATATGTACGAAAATCGGAGCATGGAACGTTCGATCCTTGTACAGCGATGGTAGATACGAGCAGGTTGAGCGTGAAATGCTTCGCCTAAAGATCAGTATCCTGGGCATAAGCGAAACTAAGTGGAGAGGAAGAGCTGAATACAGATCAGACACTGGACAGACGAGAATGCTGTATTCCGGGGAAGATGAAAGAGAAGGTGGCCAAAGACTGCATGGTGTCGGAATTATGTTGAACGAAGAAGCGAGGCGAAGTTTGATCTCCTGGGCGCCCATTTCTGCGAGATTAATGACAGCAAGGTTTCGTTCAAAAATTCGTAACGTCACAATTATTCAGTGCTACGCCCCCACAAATTATGCGACAGAGGAAGACAAAACCGCGTTCTACACCCATCTTAACTCGGTTTACAGTAGTGTTCCGAGAGCCGACATAATAGTCGTTATGGGAGACCTCAATGCCCAAGTCGGTTCAGACAATTACGGACTGGAACGCGTGATGGGAAAAAATGGCTTGGGGTCATGGAATGAAAATGGTGACTTGCTTGTCGACTTTTGTAACGCGAATCGTCTTGTTATAGGTGGGACTGTATTTAAGCATAAGACGTGCAACAAAATTACCTGGGTGCATCCGGATGGTCAAACCGAGAACCAAATTGATCATATCATGATTCAGCAGCGATGGAGGAAGTCTATGTGTGATGTCCGGAGTATAAGAAATGCCGATGTGGGAAGCGACCACCATTTGGTTGTGATGAGTCTCAAACTACGAACCGCTGCCGTACAAAAACCAGCGCAGGATGCAGCAAGAAGCTCAAAATTCATTACTAATGCTTTAAATGACCCCAACATATGTCGAAACTATGTCACCACCCTTAACGACAGAGCCTCGTCATTAAACGGAATCGAACATTCAACAATTGATGAGATGTGGAGTGAAATTAAAAGTGTTTTTATGGAGGCTGGATCCGAAACTGTACCCAAGCGAATGAGACGTAGAGACTCTTGGAAATCCCAAGACACCTGGGATAAAATCGAACTTCGCAAATCGTTGAAAATCCAAATAAATGCCGAAGCTGATATTCAACGAAAGGCTGACTTGCGAAGAGAGTACCGCATTGCACATAAGATGGTCTATCGTTGTGTGAGACGTGACAAGAGGGTGAGGTTGGATGGGCTCGCAGATAATGCGGAAATCGCTGCCAGAAGAGGAGATATCCGGGAATTGTACCAAATAGCCAAAGATGTGATCGGGAAAAAAAGCAACACCAATCATCCTGTAATGGATGTGGATGGCACACTTTTGGTATCAATTGAAGATCAGCTTCGTAGATGGAAGGAACATTTTTGTGCCCTGCTAAATGAGGAATCAGTTGAGCAGAGTGCTGAAGTGCCCCAACTAAACGAGATGCGCAGGTCCTATCGGGGTATTGACATCGAACCCCCGTCAGAATCGGAAATCCTTACATCAATAAATCTCCTCAAAAACAACAAGGCAGCTGGACTGGACGGAATACCAGCTGAATTCCTGAAAGCCGATCCCGTAACAGCGGCTAGTATTTTACATCCGTTGATACAAAGCATTTGGGAAAACGAATGCTATCCCAGGGATTGGAAGGATGGTGTGATTGTTAAGTTGCCAAAGAAAGGTGACTTAAAGAATTGCAACAATTGGCGTGGTATCACCGTTTTGTTCGTTTTCCCAAAACTAATGGCAACAATCATACTCGAGCGAATAAAGGATAGAATCGAGTCTACACTCAAGAGGCATCAAGCTGGCTTCCGCAGTGGTCGATCGTGTGTCGACCATATCAACACCCTGCGTATCGTCCTCGAGAAGTCGATGGAATTTCAATCACCGCCTTACCTCATGTTCGTGGATTTTGAGAAGGCCTTTGATCGAGTTAACCGACAATGTATATGGAGATCGTTGCTTGGTAAAGGAATTCCACCAAAAATTGTTGCCATGATTAAAGAGTCCTACAACAACGCAAGGTGTTTTGTTTTGCACAATGGGCAGCTATCCGACTCCTTCGTAGTGCAACAGCGTGTGAGACAAGGGGATGTTTTATCGCCAATTCTCTTCCTGCTGGCGATGGACGACGTATTGACGGCCAGTATTGGTACAGCTGAGCGACAGGGCATTCAGTGGAGACCGTTCGAAAGGCTCAGTCATTTAGACTATGCCGATGACATATGTCTACTGGCAAATAACATCAGTGGGCTGAACGGGATGTGCCAAACGCTGCAAGTGAAGGGAGAGTCGAGTGGTCTAAGAATAAACAGCAAAAACACAAAAATAATGCTCACAGGCCGCTCCACACAGCAGCGTATTATTCTACAGGAGACGCCAGTTGAAGTAGTGGAACAGTTCAACTACCTTGGCAGTATTGTTTCTGCAAACGGTGGTACGGATCTGGACGTTAAAAGTAGAATGAATAAAGCTCGTGCTGCCTTCGGTACCCTGTCCCCAATTTGGAAATCCAGTCAAATCTCCTTACGCACTAAGTTGAGATTCTTCGAATCCAATGTCAAATCCGTGCTGTTATATGCTTGTGAAACCTGGAAAGTCACGTCTACTATTTCGAAGAAAATGCAGGCTTTTGTGAATCGCTGTCTTCGCCACATCCTAAAGATTCGCTGGCCACAAATAATATCAAATGAGGAATTGTGGCGAAGGACAAGTCAAGAGCGGCTGGACGTCGACATAAGAAAGCGTAAATGGCGTTGGATTGGTCACACACTGAGGAAACCAAACGATGAAATTGCAAAGCAGTCCTTTGAATGGAATCCTCAGGGTGCACGGCGGGTTGGAAGACCAAGAACAACATGGAAATCAACTGTCTTAGCGGAAGCAGAATCCCAGAGAAAGACGTGGCCACAGTTAAAGTACCTTGCAGCAGACCGTGTAGGATGGAGACGTTTTGTTGACGCCCTTTGCCCCAGCCGGGGTTACAGGACACGATGATGATGATGAAGTTATATTCGACCAGGAAGTTCATTGGAGTTATATAATTTGCATATGTTTAACTGTCAATCAGTCCTTAATAACTTAAGTCCAAAATGATCATGTTATTGTTTTAGAAGATTTCAATCTTGGTGATATAAGCTGTGAACCGGATTTGGGTGATAAATACTTAGTGCCATTCAATGTTCATACTCAAATAGATATACGTCAGTGATAGATTTTTATAGTCAATTTAACTTAATTCAAGTTAATAACTTTCATAATAATCTAAATCGTATATTAGACTTAATTTTTGTGGATAAAGAGTTCAATAATATATCGATAAGACTGATTTTCCTGCTATAAAAAAACTCAATTCACCATATATGCCTTACTGTAGAGTGTAAATTTATAACTTATTTAAAAGATACAATTGATGTACCAGAATTTTATTTTGATTATAAACGTGCAAACTTTGTTGAAATCATTACATTATGTCGTCAATTGCTTGGGATAATACCTTGATTAATTTTAGCCTTGATCATGCGTTTTAAAAATTTGTAATGTATCTACATAAAACTTTTGAGATGAATATTCCTTAAAAAAAATAGCTAAACCCAATTCAAACCCACCCTGGTTTAACAAAAGATTATCTTATCTGAATAATAGAAAAAACAAAGCGTACAAAGCTTATAAAACAACAAGATAATTTGGCCCTTAAGCAGAAATACATTCAGTGCCACCTTGAATATGACTGTCTCAATAGCCTTCTTTTCGATAATTTTATTCTCTCTGCTGAGTCAAAAATTAGAAGTGATTTGTTGAAATCATTACATTATGTCGTCAATTGCTTGGGATAATACCTTGATTAATTTTAGCCTTGATCATGCGTTTTAAAAATTTGTAATGTATCTACATAAAACTTTTGAGATGAATATTCCTTAAAAAAAATAGCTAAACCCAATTCAAACCCACCCTGGTTTAACAAAAGATTATCTTATCTGAATAATAGAAAAAACAAAGCGTACAAAGCTTATAAAACAACAAGATAATTTGGCCCTTAAGCAGAAATACATTCAGTGCCACCTTGAATATGACTGTCTCAATAGCCTTCTTTTCGATAATTTTATTCTCTCTGCTGAGTCAAAAATTAGAAGTGATTTGAAACACTTCTGGAAATTTATTAATATTAAAAGAAAGTCTTTAGGGATTCCAAACTGTATGAAGTACTCTTATCTGTTTATTTGCCTTCTGCTTCTATGCTATTGATATTGGAAGTATAGACTTAACTGTTTCTGATGTTTTGAAGCTCTGGCTTGTCTTAATGTAAATAAAAGTGCTGGGCCAGATGTTGCACTAAAAAACTGCGCTGTTTCTTTGGCATTACCGCTCAGCTTGATTTGCAATCAGTCTTTAAAAAGTGGCCAGTTTTTGGACTGTTGGAAGATCTCTTATATAGCTCCAATTTTTAAGTCTGGCTCGAAGCAAAATGTGACCAATTATAAGCCCATCTGCAAATTATCAGTGATCCCAAAAATTTTCGAAATGCTTGTCTTTAAAAAATTAAATTTTTTTGTTAAGGTTCTAATATCCGAATACCAACATGGCTTTGTTTCTGGAAGATCTACTGCTACAAACCTTTCATTGCTGTGCGATTCTGTACTTTGCGGACTCGAAAATGGTTTCATCATCATCATCGTGTCCTGTAACCCCGGCTGGGGCATAGGGCATCAACAAAATGTCTCCATCCTTCACGGTCTGCTGCAAGGTACTTCATCTGTGGCCATGTCTTTCTCTGGGATTCTGCTTCCGCTAAGACAGTTGATTTCCATGTTGTTCTTGGTCTTCCAACCCCCGTGCATCCTGGGGATTCCATTCAAAGGACTGCTTTGCAATTTCATCGTTTGGTTTCCTCAGTGTGTGACCAATCCAACACCATTTACGCTTTCTTATGCTGTCGTCCAGCCGCTTTTGACTTGTCCTGCGCCTCAATTCCTCGTTCGATATTATTTGTGGCCAGCGAATCACAAAAGCCTGCAATTTCTTCGAAATGATAGACGTGACTTTCCAGGTTTCACAAGCATAACAGCACGGATTTGACATTGGATTCGAAGAATCTCAATTTAGTGCGTAAGGAGATTTGACTGGATTTAAAAATTGGGGACAGTACCGAAGGCAGCACGAACTTTATTTATTCTACTGTTAACGTCCAGATCCGTACCACCGTTCGCAGAAACAATACTGCCAAGGTAGTTGAACTGTTTCACTACTTCAACTGGCATCTCCTGTAGAATAATACGCTGCTGTGTGGAGCGGCATATGAGCATAATTGTTTCTTTTTGCTATTTATTCTTAGACCACTCGAGACTCGACTCTCCCTTCATTTGCAGGGTTTGGCACATCCCGTTCAGCCCGCTGATGTTATTTGCCAGTAGACATACCTATGTCATCGGCATAGTCTAAATGACTGAGCCTTTCGAACGGTCTCCATTGAATGCCCTGTCGCTCAGCTGTACCAACACTGGCCGTCAATACGTCGTCCATCGCCAGCAGGAAGAGAATTGGCGAAAGAACATCCCCTTGTATCACACCCTGTTGCACTACGAAGGAGTTGGATAGCTGCCCATTGTGCAAAACAAAACAACTTGCGTTCTCGTAGGACTCTTTTATAATGGCAACAATTTTTGGCGTAATTCCTCTACCAAGCAACGATCTCCATATACATACATTCTCGGTTAACTCGATCAAAGGCCTTCTCAAAATCCACGAACATGAGGTAAGGCAGTGATTGAAACTCCGCCGACTGCTCAAGAACGATACGCAGAGTGTTCATATGGTCGACACACGACGGCCCACTGCGGAAACCAGCTTGATGCCTCTTGAGTGTAGACTTGATTCTAACCTTTATCCCCTCGAGAATGATGGTTGCCATTAGTTTTGGAAAACACGGATAAAACGGTGATACCTCGCCAATTGTTGCAATTCTTTAGGTTCACCTTTCTTTGGCAACTTACTTAACAATCACACCATCCTTCCAGTCACTGGGAGAGATTTCGTTTTCCCACACAGCTTGTATCAACGGGTGTAGGATACTAGCCGTTCTGACGGGGTCAGCTTTCAGAAATTCGGCTGGTATTCCGTCAAGTGCAGCTGCTTTGTTGTTTTTGAGAAGAGTTATCGAAGATTGGATTTCCAGTACTGTAGGGGGTTCGATGTCAATACCCCTGTAAGATCTACGCATCTCATTAAGGTGGGGCACTTCAGCACTCTGCTCAATGGAGTCCTAACTAAGCAAGGCACAAAAGTGATCATTGATGACTACAGGATGATTGATGTTGCTTTTTTTTCCCGATAACTTCCTTAGATATTTGTTGCAATTCCCTCATATCTCCTCTGCTTGCAGCGTTTTCCGCATTTTCTGCGAGACCGTCTAACCTCACCCTCTTGTCACGTCTCACACAGCGATAGTCGATAGACCATCTTATGTGCTAGACGATTCTCTTTTCGCAATTCAGCTTTTCGTTGAGCATCTGCTTCGGCATTTATTTGCATCTTCAACTATTTGCGAAGCTCGATTTTATCCCAGGTGTCTTGGGATATCCAAGAGTCTCTAACTCTCGTCTGCTTGGGTACAGTTTCGGATCCAGCCACTATAAAACACTTTATATCACCCCACATCTCATCAATTGCTGAATGTTGAATCCCATTTAATGACGAAGCTTTGTCGTTAAGGTTGGTGAAATAGTTACGACATATGTTGGGATCACTAAAAGCATTCGTATTGAACTTCGAACTCCTTGCTGCACCCTGTGATAGTCGTTGTACAGCTGCAGTTCATAGCTTGAGACTCATGAGAACCAAATGGTGGTCGCTTCTCATGTCGGCATTCCTTATATTTCGAACATCGCACATTGACTTCCTCCATCGCTGCTGAATCATGATCATCCGGAGGTTCCCAGGGTAATTTTATATTTAAACACAGTCCCATCCAGTACAAGACGATTAGCGTTAAAAAAATCGACCAGCAAATCGTCATTTTCATTCCGTGATGCCAGCCATTTTTCCCTATCACGCGTTCCAGACCGTAGTTGCTCGATCCGACTTGGACATTGAGATCTCCCATATGACAATTATGATGTCAGCTCTCGGAACACCTCTGTAAACTGAGTTAAGGCCGTGTGCCAATTGCGTTAAAATTCTGGTTAAATTTGATCCCAGTTATCCTTTTTTATAGGGGTAAGTAAAATTTAAGGTTCTTGCTGTGTCAATTGGATTAAATGGGATTTTTTTTAAACATTCACTTCCCATTAGTTTTGTTGTTGCATTTTTTTAAGTAATGATAGTTCGCAAACAATTCAGTTTGCAAAATGATTGAATCATCTGAAAAAGTATTTTCAATAAATTTTATTGATTCTTTTACATTGTCAAGGATATATCTCAAGTTATTCAAACTTCTTCTTGAGTGCATACTTAAATTTATTATAAGATCTTTGTCTATATTTCTTAATCCTTTCATTTAATTTTAGTTTTTTTTTCCATTTTTCATCTTTCCCGATAGGATTCATGACTTCATGATAGCAAAATAAAATATTTATCTACATTCATCTCCCTCACTTCTTCATGAGCATACCTCGCGTTCGGCAGGCTAAACGATAGGCTATCCATAATACCATAATCTAAAAAAATTTCAGATACCTTGAGTTGTATTTGCATCAGCTGAAATCAGCTGTTTTTTTACAAGGGTTTACAACAACACAAACAAATCCGGATCGCTTAAGATACGCAGCCGAACGCGCCCATAGACATGTCAAAAATTAACCACCGACTAAAATTTTAACGAGCTCCTGAGCAGGTTAAATTTTGAAGTCTATATTCACCTCAGTAATGTCAAAATTTAGCCATGGGATCAAATTTAACCAGGATTTTAACGCAATTGACACACGGCCTAAGATGAGTGTAGAAAGCAGTTTTGTCTTCCTCGGTGGGAAAACAGACGCCTTTTCTAGCCGCCCAATATGGGTTACAGACACTACTTGCTGCCGCCTTTGACCTTTAAAAAAAGGCTCCTCCGCCACCAGACTATCATGCCGTTGACCACCACCTGCAGTTCATCCGCCTTAAGGGCGCTTTTAACCATCCCGAGGACAAGTTTGTGCATAGCTGGGTTGTCGCTTATCCCGGCATTCATTCGCTCCCCTTGCACGTTAGCGTTACCATTAATAACAATTTTTTGAAAAATGGCTTCCTATCCAAAAATAACATTTACAAAAAAACAATCTAGGTATTGAATTAAAAAATATAAAAAATCTGTGGAACCGTTTTTGAGAAATATAAGATTTTTTGTTCTAACACAAAAACAGAAAACAAACGTGTATCACCAAAAACCACTATGTACCAAGTTTAAAGAAATCGATCTAGCTGTTTAGGCTGTAGCAGACAAACAGACAGATTTGTCAGACAAATATCTTCCCTACATCGTAATGACAAGACTTGTCAAAATTTTGATTTTTTATCTAGGGTAAATTTAAACAATTTTATAATTTTAAAATTGCCAAATAGATTTTTTATTATTTATTTATATCTAACAACCGAAAAGTGATAAATCATAGATAATGAAAATAATAATAAAAAAAAAACAATAAATTCTAATACAAATATTTTATTTTTATTTGTTTCAGGATGAACCATTCTAGAATTCATCAACAACTCAATTAACAACAGCACTTCAAAAAATTAAAGATAATGAGATATATGAAATGTTTTTGGTTGACTTTAACGACTAGAACTACTGACGAATATGAACTCCTACACCACAAACAACTACCTTATCGTACTGCATAGAACTGCATTTAATATTTGTGAGCATTTTTGATGATGTCAGGAAGTTTGTCAAGTAAGAATTGGATCGATGTTCGAATATGTGTAAGGTAGCTTTTGTACTTAAAAAATTTGAAGCAATAGATAATTTAATTTTGTTGTTTGTTTTCAACGTAATAAAACTTTCCAAATAACATGGTATTATGGACTTTTCATTTTTTGTGTATATTTCCAAAGAAATAAATAATTTTTCTAGATCTAGGTACGTATGTTGTATATAATGTATGTATGTAGGTAAGGTACCCATGTATGTATGTACATATTAACCCCAAGACCACACGGCCAAGGCAAGTGCAAGCAAGTTGGCTACACACACTGCCTGTAAAATTCGTAATTTGCATTCCACTTGACTTCCACTTGCCAGGCAAGTTGCTGTCTCCCAACTTTCTTCTCAATCTAAAGGTAGAACTAGAATAGGCGGAAGCTGTCGGAAGCTTATGCCAAAACCAACCGAAAAGAAGCTTTGCGAAACGTCGATTTCACAAGTCACCCATAATGCACTTAAGTGGTTGAAAGTGAAAAAAAAGTAAATAATCGTTTCTTCAATATTAGTTTTCTTTTACCTATTTACAGCACAAAACGATAGGCTTTAAATTATTTACTCGAGAAACCACAAAACTTCGACTATAAACTAATCAAAAGAAAATTTAAGATTTTACTATACTCATACATGAAACAGAAAAAAAGTGTTGAAAACAATGCCTCAAGCACCAAATTCCTTTCCGCCATTTTGATTTTCGTACGTCCACTTGCGAAAGAGCAGTCAGTGAGCGCTCTCACGTTCGACGACAAAAGTTAACGAAAACTAAACGAAAAGCTCCACTTCGCAATTATGTGCGCGTCATATGAATTTCTTGTTTTCGCTCGGTTTCGTAGGACTAGCAAGGGGGTTGCAGGGGGGCAGCATGCCCACCCATACATATCTACCTCACTATTTATTCGCTGTAATGCTGGGTGCTAGCACCGTCGTATTTATGTAAGGCAATGCATTATGGTGAATAAACAGTGAGGTATGTTTGCGGGGGCATGCTGCCCCCCTGCAACCCCCCTGCTTGGACACACTATAGAATTTGGGGAAGGTGCGAGGCTGGGTGTATGCAAAGTTTCTTTTGCATTTGAAGAATCTGGATTTAGGTAAAGAAACTTTGAGCATATCCTATATACCTATCCAATAAAATTGTAAAAAATATTTTTCTATTTTACTATCTGCATCGTGCTCAGTTCCCTAACTAAATTAACACCAAATTAATAGCAACCGATACTGAATCTTGTGATCACTTTAGGAAAGTAGAAAAAAGCCCATGGCGTATTAAATGAAACACCATTAGTTAAAGTGGAAAAATATTAAAAACCACTGTCTATATTCCTTCATGACCTTCTCATATCCAGAGTTACTAGCTAAATGACTATTTTTAGTCATATACATTGGTTACAAACTTATCTTTCGTTAAGTTATATTACATAAGCTTATTTGTCCCTTCACAATACATCGACTGCTGAGCTTCACACTCATGCAGTTCGATACACTATCTAATAATAGCACAGGTAAGAAACTATACAGATGAAGCATCCCCATAGAAAAAAATGTCCCAATTTTTGTCTACACCAGGCAGACGATCAGCAGGCAAGAAAGATCTTTGCCTGTCGATAGTAAAGCACATACAGAAAGCTCTTTGTCTCTTGCAAAAAGTTCTCTATAGCGTGCTCGCTCATATGTTTCTCTCTTCCTTTGTTACTCAGAATATATAATATATATATATTATGTAAATGGGGACAAAATTGAATAAAAACCTGTTTTTCTGTTTAGAATTTCTATGCAGTCAGCAATGATCGAGAGGAAGACAAAAGACAATGCCAAGATGTTTGTTTTTGTTTTACGTTTTGTAGCTATATACGATTTTTGTTGTTGTTAATTCGTCTGTGGCTGGCGACAATGAATAAAAAAGTATATTATGAACTCTTTTTCTGCATTGATCTTATGCATATTAGTAGGGGAGCCCACGATGCTAAATGTGGATTTACTCGAGCGTCGTTGGGACCTAATGGATTTTGAAGATTTGATGATAGAGAGACAAAAATGTTAGTAAAGTATACTGTTTCATCGGTGGGGGGAGCATCTACAGGTGTTCAAAGTTGTTAAAAAAAACAGTCACGTGGACATATTAGAGCGCGTCAGATATTGATAGTCTATATGGCCTGGGTCTTTCTAATAACGGTGGTATGTTAATCTGCCGGTTTGCGTGGTGGGGTGGCTGTATGGGAGTGTAGAAATTGGAAAACAAATGGATTTACTCGAGCGCGTCAGATTTTAATAGGGGATGTTGAGCAGACCTGTAAAATACTTCAGTATTTCAGGACTTCAGTACTTTCAAGTACCAGTATTTGGTACTGGTACTTGTACTTCAGTACCCTGGTACTGGTACTTGAAAACAGGCAAGTACCAGTATTTTTTCAAGTATTTTGGTTCAAGTACCAAGTACCAAGTACTTAAGTACCAAAGTACTTGAGAAGTACTTTAAAGTACTTTCAAGTACTTTCAAGTACTTTGAAGTATTTTCTAGCCTATTGAGTAATATTTGTCTCAGCTTCAATTTATAATGAGATTTTACTTTGTATTTCATCAGAAGAATGTGTTTTTATAACAAAAGCCAAGAAATCGTAAGTCCAATTTATTATTGCTTACAGTAGCGTAGCTAGATGGGTGTGGGCCCTGGGGCAGAAAATAAAATAGGGCCCCTTAACAGAAATTGGTTTCGTTTTTGATTAATATAAAAATGAGAAATTTAAGAAGATAGGTATGTAATGTCGTAGCACCTCGTGGCATGATGGATAGTGCGTAGGACTGTCATGTCTCAGCCGTACCACCTAAAAACAGAAATGTTTTATCTGAGGTACTGCTTCTTGTGAGGAACTGACAAATCCTAAATTTGTAATGAAAAAGTGCTTCTCATTTAGCCGTTTGGTCTTGACAAAACACTGTAGGTCCTCTCCATTCCTGCCAACAACACGCACACAGGAATGCTTGAGAGTTGTAAGTCACTAGGGCCTGGTTCTCCACGAGCTGTTGCGCCACCCAATTTTTTTATTTATTTATGTAATGTTATAGGATTTTTTACAAAAACTGTCAGCATAATGTCTGTTAGGCATATAATTTTTAAAGCTTAGCATGTAGTTTGCAAATAAATATGCACGACTGGATCGCACGTACTTGCTCTTATGTTCAAATTGTGTGGGACTTAAGAAATTTTAAAAAATATTCAAGTAATTATAGAAAAAGTATAAAAAAGCATTTAAATCGTTCTTTTAATTGTATTAGCAGCATGATAAATAACTTAGATCTCAAAAAAGGTATGCCATTTGATAACTTGAAAAAATATGAATATATGCCAAAATAAAATTTAAATCGTTGGAGCCGTTTTCTTAAAACTTAATTAATTAACTTAGTATAAAATGTTTGTAATATTTTTCAAAAATAGTTTTGGTATGCCAATTTTGAGTATACATTAATATACATTTAAAAATGAAATTTAAAAATAATTTATCAACCCGTTTTTGAAATATTGAATTTTCAAAAAAGAATTTTGAATCTTTTTTAAGAATTAAAAATTTAGTTTTTCCAAAATTTTGGTATGCAGTATTATTTATACTCTGAGGAATCCTGTTCACGAGACTGAGATTGCTGAGGGCTCTGAGATCTCATTTTCCTGAAGTTGCCTATTAAAAAGCAAACACAGACTGAAAATTAAGTTTTTGTTGTCAGAAATGAAAATCCTTGTCGTTTTAATTTGAAATGTGTCTGATTTTAATTATTTAAATTCAGTATGAACCGCAACGGATCGATTTTAAGTGTAATTCAAAATATTAGGACGGAAACTCATAGCAGTTAGGCATCTTCTAGATAAAAGCTTTAACAGCTACTTGGACCGGCAGATAGGCTTTCCAAGATTTTATCTGTTTCTGGAGGATATTATTGTCCGAGATATTTTAAGCCAAAAGTTGAAATTTATCTGGAAAAAAAGTTTCGGATAGGCTATCCGATACTTTACCCATAAATCTTGAAACTGACCCATAATATTCAAAACAAACTGAGCCAAAACTTTCTTTAAGATAAAAAGAACTTTTATTTTCACTTTGAAAAATAATTTATTCTGTCAGTCTCTGGGGCCCCTAAACCTTCGGGGCCCTGGGGCACCGCCCCAGTTTGCCCCTAGGTAGCTACGCCGCTGATTGCTTACCGAAAAATGATATAATGTTCATATGTACAATGTACAAATATTGTGTCTCCAAATTTGGCAATATTATTCTGAGGGATTCTAAGAATAAAATTGTATACCGGGTAGATTATATTTCCTCCCCCTGATGCAGAGAGGGGCAATTTCTGAAAAATTGACTTTAAATGAAAAAAAAAATTATTAAAAATCAGCAAAA
The DNA here is from genome assembly GCA_963921185.1 of Dasysyrphus tricinctus. Classification (NCBI taxonomy): domain Eukaryota; kingdom Metazoa; phylum Arthropoda; class Insecta; order Diptera; family Syrphidae; genus Dasysyrphus; species Dasysyrphus tricinctus. Next base: position 204,949 of record CAWUEQ010000123.1, read on the forward strand.
GTAAATACAATAATGTGCTTTAGCTTTTTTGATAGCTAATAATATTTCATTCCTTTGTCTGCTTTTTAAATCAAGTTGATTAAGTGAATAGTTTTGGAGAAATTCAATTAAAAAAAAAAAATAATTTTTTTTCAAGTTGATTTTTTTAAATTTTGCGTCATTAAGTGCTATTTCTGTATATACAATCCAATTTCATTATCAATTTTTAGTTCAGTATCGCAAACAGATTTAAAAATCTTTCTTAGATTTTGAAACAATAAAAAAATCTTAAAAAATAATGAGAAAAAGTACCGTTCGTTTTTTGTAATTCCTTTTTTGTAACATTGGAACATTTGGAATGCATTCTTTTTATTCCATGTGCAAGGTGGAAAAGGGGGATTAATATGGGACATGTTGTCAAAACCGGTTGATAGCCATCGATATTTGATCATTTAAACCAGCTATACTCAACCTGCGGCCCGCGGGCCGCATGTGGCCCGTCGAGTTTTTTAAGTGGCCCACCTGGCATACTTACATAATTATGCGATTTCATAGAAAAACTGAATAGCATAAATCAAAATTTACAGCCTTTTGGAAAAAGCTCCTTAATCAATTTGGAATCAACACCCAAAAAAAGACTGAATATTTTGGATAATAGGTACTTCCTGATTTCGTCATCACTTTCTTTTATAAAATGAAACAAAAACAATGCCCGAAATAATAAATCAAATGGGAAATAAAGCCAAACATAGGAAACATTTCCAAAAAAAGAGTGTTGTCAGTGAAAAACATCAAATTTGAAAAACAAGTGAAAAAAGCTCCATCGACATCCAATGTCACTTTTTCTTTTCGTTTTTACGAATGACTGAAAGCGTTTTCGCTTGGTCCTCCCGTAGAAAAGAAATGAGAAGCGTTCACACGAATCGAATCGCTGTTCCGGATTGCCAATCGAAAAGGCCATTAATTTGGAATTACCATTGTGCATTTTCATTGTACTAAGATTTTAAGTTAAAAGGAAACAATTATGAAAAAATGGATAGGCCAAATATATCATCCTCTCCAACTCTCTATCATCATCTTCATACATTGCTGTAGATTTTTTGCTTAGGTATGGAGTTTACTCAAAATAAAAAACCCAAGGTGTAACATTCGTTTCTGGAGGAATATCAATATTCAGAGAACAGCTGTGTGAACGTTTGATCACCCAAATGCAACAACCCAGTGCACAAATACAACCAAACCCAAACTTCAGAATCAAGTAAAGGGTTGCAACTTGTTCGTTTGGTATCCTGGAATCTGGATCTAAGAGCTCCGGAGGGTTCTTCCGGACTACCAAACGAAAACGCGATGACAAAGCAAAAATGTTGCCTACGTGTGAAAGAAACTGACTTTTCAGCTGATTAAACTCAAATCGCAAGTAATTTTGAGAAGTTTGACCGGTTTTGCTCTCGAAAGTGAAGACACAAACTAAAATAAAACAATAAGACTGTGAAATGAGTGACCACAACTTACATTTTCCTCGTTCTACTTCAGGTAATAGATAATGTTCCTGACAGAAAAAAAAAATCAGAAAGTCGACGCTGGATTGAAAAATTAACATCTTGGACCTTCAAACGTTTGGGAATCAGCGTTTTCAATCCTACAAAAAATGAAATAAACGAATTAGTTTAGCATGCAGGAACAATACAGATCTTGTAAAAATGTTCTAAATTTCAGAAATCAAATTAATTTGTGTATTAAAATGAATAAACCATTCAATATACATTACTGAACACCTAAGTGCAAAAATAATTCATGTTCCGGCCCGAGGCAAAATAGCTAAAACGTCTTTTTGGCCCTTATGAAAAAAAGGTTGAGTATGGCTGATTTAAACTGTAGACAATCTATGTATGTTGTATATTCTATTGTTTTCAATCGATTTTAAAAACTTGTTCTGTTTCCACCAAGCGTGACTGTGTTGACAATGTTGTTCCACATAAACCTACCTGTTAAAGGGAATATAGTGCGTTCGGTGCTATTGTTTCATTTTAAAAAAGAGGTTGGGTACGACCCACACTGGTAACTTCCAATTGGTACCCTCGGAAGCTAGAGTCCAATGTTGTTACAAATAATTAATTACAAATTCTCGATATTCGACGTTTTCAGGTCTTTAAGAGTGTTCCGGACTGAAATGGTGATTTCATGAAAAGATGGTGAAGCGAGTACTTGTCCGATCAAAACGATTTAGGTGTGTATGGACAGATAAACTTGTTCTCTAGGACATCATTGGGAAAGAATTTAAGTTTGTGCTCTAGTTTTTGGTAAAAGCCTCTAAGAAAACGAAAAAATGGCGAAAATGGCTGTTTTTCAAAACAAATGTAGCCTACACTATAGCATTTTTTGCAAAACAATGTTTAATAACATAAAATTCCATATTTTTATTAGGACAATATTGAAAAAAATTTTTGGTTTTGTACCTTATACAAATTTTAATAATACAGAATAAAAATATTTGTAAATCTTGAAAAAATGCATTTTTGACAATCAATTTTGTATACCTAACGGTATTTTTTTGGGTTTTTTTTTTAGTGGATATAAATTCAATTTATTTTCACGATTTTCATTATGTACGAAAGTACAAGTAGCAAAATTTACAAACTACAAAGAAACAAGGAAGTTAATTCTATATATCTAAGCGTACCCTTATATTTAAAATACATTCCACAGTTGAGCTATGTATATGTAATAAATGTCATACACACAAATGCCATGAAATTGATGAAACGAATGTACGATTGCATATGAAGGGTCCAGGGGAAAAACGGCTTAAGTACACTTTAATTGATTCCGAGAAAAACGTAGTTGTAAATATATTACTAAAATAATGGATAATTTAAAGAAAAATAGATAAAAATAAAAATTTTTTTTGTTGAGCACGAAGTACTCAAGTAAGCACACATATATTGATTTTAACATTTTGAATTTTTTGCATGATAAGCTGACACGAGTCGAAAGGACCTTCGATGTTTTAACCAAAATTTTGAATTTTTTGATTTGAAATTTTCTTCTCAAAGAACTGGACATGATAATTGGAAACGGTTTTTTGCTTTTTATTCAGACACCTCTAGATTTTCAAAATAGAGTTTGAAAATAAAATTATTTTCACAAGCGTGACATTGGACCGTTTTTGCAATTCAATTTGTTAGACAGGACCTCGCCTGGATGTAGTTAGAATATTTAATTTTTTTTTGTTTTAATTATTTACCTGACGTGTCGCTAGGTCTATTCACAAGTTTTTCTTTTTTTATTATCGCTTTGTTCAATTTTTGGAGCAAAAAAGATACTTTTGGAAAAAAGTTTTTTTAAAAAGTGTACTATTTTGCGAGTTTTCAAAATCCTATGTGAAGAGAGCTTTACTACATCAGATAGTACCCATACATACCTATAAGATGTCATCATTAGTTTAATTTTTTCAAATAGTGGACTTGAGCCGTTTTTCCCCTGGACCCTTCATATACATTAAGGCATATGACTTAAATTATTACATTGAACATTTTCATTTAAAACCAAGTGGTTGCATTTTATTTTCGCCCTGTTATAATTTACTCTTTTTTTCTAATTTTCTTATAATAAATATCTAGACGATAACACATTAATTATATAATCATTATTGAATAATTTGATATTGAAATTTAAAATTTTTAAAAGGCTCTTTTTGACAGAAAACTCTTCTAAATTTTAAAGTAAAAATCAGTTAATTTTACAAAATAGTTTTTTTAGTACAATAATATGCCTTAAAGGTGTCAATTAGTCACAAACTCAATTATTAATTACAAAGTTTTATAAACCAAAGTATCTGATGAAAGTGAAAAAGCGGTCTTATATATGCAAACAAAAATTCATCGCATTACTGGTTTTGTTCAGTTCGGAACACTCTTAATATTCAATCAATTGAAGATCAAAGATTGGCTTGTCTTTATTAGAGACAAAAACACTGTTGAATAATAATATGTTTGTAGCCTTTTCTTAAAAAAATGTTTGTTACTTTTTACACAAATCTTATCAATTTTGAACAAGTGTGTAGAATAAAATGATACCAACGATTCAACAACTTTTGGTAAGGTTTCTTGTAGTTTTTCTCGCTGTAAAAAAAATTGTTTATTTAATATTTTTACAAATATTACTGTTTCTTAACTGAGGCTGTGAGTGCAAAAGTGGTGTAACCCACTTTTTTTTTATCATATTTTTTGTTTTGAATCGATTTTTAATACTATTTTTACTGAGATTCAAGGAGTATACGTCACATTTTTGGAAAGCTTAAATATTTTAGAAATCAAAATTTTAGCTTTGATGACTTTTGATGCATAAATGTAAAAACACGAGACAAAAATATCAAAAATGCCAAAAAAATAGGTTACACCACTTTTGCACTCACGGCCTCAACTATAAACTAGTTTATGGAACAAAATTACACGGAAGCCATTATCATTGTTTGTTCTCAAGATATTCGACCCGAAAAACTTTTTTCAAAAATTTTCCGCAATTTTTTTTTATTAAAAAACAAAACTCCAAATTGATCTGTTTTTATATATTTACCAATTCCTTAATAGGTACTTCAAAATGCGTAGAATAAACTTAACCTGAAGTCGATAGCATCATTTTGTTCTCGAGATAGAAGAAGACTAATGAAATTTAACGAGGTTTTTTTTTAAATTGCAATTGTCTTTGGTTTTTTTAAAACTGCTTATTGAATTTGTTTGAGAGTCCTTTCTGCATGTGCCAACACTAGTATCTACAAAATAAAATTCATCCGAAGTCGATATCTTTATTCGTTCTTTAGCTATGGTGAACAAAAAAAATTGAAGGAACGTACGAACGCACAAAAAATATTCCATCTTTAAAAAACACTTAATTTCAATACGCCACTGACTTCTTCAGCGCCTGTGGAAAGGCTGTTCTCTTTCGCTGGTTTGGTCGATTCTCCGAGGCGTTATGCGCTCACCTACCAACATTTTCAAAAATTAGTTTTGTTAAAAGCTAGCTCAACTTTTCTAAAAAAATTATTCAACAACAATTAATGAAGATGAGATGAGAAATGAGACAGTAGACTAATATTTCTTTTTTTCCCGAATTCGTCGAATAATAATTACATTCTTATCCTTAAAATTATAAAAAAGACTTAAATTAGGTAGTTTCAATCAACAAACTGACCAGTAACCCAAAGTACTTGAAAGTACTTGAAAGTACTTGAGAGTACTTGAAAGTACTTGAAAGTACTGCTCAGGTACTTGAAAGTACTTCTCAAGTACTTTGGTACTTAAGTACCTGGTACTTGGTACTTGCACCCAAATGCTTGAAAAATACTGGTACTTGTCCTTTTTCAAGTACCAGTACCCGAATACTGAAGTACAAGTACAAGTACCGGTACTGGTACTGGTACTGGTACTGGTACTTGAAATTTTACAGCTCTGATGTTAAGTGACCCCCAAGGATGCTCACATTCAAAAGACTGACGATTCGGATGTGACGCAAGCTTGCGGCAGCTTCGTGAAAATGCAAAAAAAAAATCGCCATTTTGAAATACTCGAGCGCGTCAGATTTTGATATATATGGTTCAACTCGATGTCCTACATGTGCTGAACCTTAATCTGACGATTATCTGGAGGGGTTTTCTTAATCTGACGATTTGAAAAGAGAACATTTTTATTCAGGATTTTTTCAATCACTGAGAAGAGTATAATAACTTGGGCGCCAAAAATTGAAAATGGTTTTTTTAGAAGAGTGAAATATGTACAAGCATTTCTTACTATGGGAGGGGGGATCTATGTCGCCCCGTTTAGGAGGTAGAGGCAATTTTCGAGAAAAACGACTTAAATGGAAAAAAAATATTAAAAATCAGCGACAATACTTAAAATTCAAAACAATAACGGTTTTAAAAGCCAGAAATCTGTTCTTTTATCTCACATTTAAATTAAACTATTTATGTCAATGGGCCTTACTAATAATCAAACACTAATGTCGACTATTAACTAACTGAGAGGTTAAAATAAAATGTGGTGCTTAAACAGAATGCTACCAATAAACTATTTTACCCTTTTGCTAACAAAATCCTCAGACTTCCCTTGAATCTACTACAATTTGCATCAAATTCCATCAAACAAAACCGCACACAACAATAACACAAGTAAATACGTAGAAGAAGAAATACACGAACACGCATGCATTGACTCAGGATCGGCGTGCAGTTACTCGGCCGTATGGTGGGGCGCCTAAGGAAAGAAAAGATTTTAAAAGAAGAAAACCATAAAATCATTGAAATGCTTTCGTCATTTTGCCGCGCTATAAGAAAGTGTAAAGAGATTTTAAATCGTTAAAATAGTAAAAAAAATATTTTCAAACATACAGAGTGAATACTTGCAATACTTTATTGTACAAAAATTTATAAGACTACATGCGGTGCTGCGGTAAATATTGTAAAAACACATACATATAATACGGAGTGAAAATTTTTTTCATTTCACAGTAAGTTTTAACATATTCTACATAAAGTTATGTTGAAGTGATGTTTTAAATACATTATCGTAGAATATTTTTAAACTGACATACAAATTCTTGACGAAGATACAAAACTGACATGAAAAATAGAGTCAACAGCAGAAAGACGTTTAAGAATATTTTATTCAAAACGTTGAAATTAACTCTGTACTACAGACGCTAAACGAATTTAAGCGCCTTGCCATTACCAAGGAAAATTAGTCCGTCCCGGCTGGACGAGAATTTTTCATTTGACAGATGAATCTCAGCAAAATCGCTGGGTTGGAATATATTTTTATTTACAACTTAATATGCTTTTTTTAAAGCAAAATATCATAAAATATGGATTTTAAAGTATTCTTCCATAATTTTATAAACTAAAAACCATCACTTCACATTAATTTATGTAGAAATATTGGATAACACTTGTGAAATGTTTGTACACTTTTTGTTTTAGGCGTTTTTACAGGATTTAGCGTGGAACCGCCTGTTATTTTGTATTTTATTCAATAAAGTATTTCAATTGTTCACTAAGCTTATATTTTTACACTTTTTTATTTAGTTTAATAAGCTTTTTCACTTGTTTTACGATTTGAAATCTTTCCTTTAGCTCGGCGAAATGACAGATGAATTTCAATTTGTTTTTTTTTTTCAAAGAGTGGAGATAGGTATTGCCGTATTCTTTTTAACAAGAACTTTTTCAGTACCATAGTACGTTATTTGTTTGAGGAGTTTAGACGATTTCAATTTTGTTTTAGATATATAGTTGATAAGCATTATACAAGAACATGCTTATTTTGAATATACTTAATAATTTTTTGACATTTGTACATATTAGAACGAAATTTCTACGGAAACAAATTATTTTCTGTCGATATTTTTCTCTGTGAAATATAATTTCGCATATTATGTCAATGGGTTTTTCAGTCTAAATGTTACAATATCAAAAAATCAAAATGGTCGAAAGAGCATATCTTAAGTCGATCTCGTTTTGAGAATCAGTTTAACTTTGGTTTGGACTACAATATTAGCTGCATTTTATTATCCTGTGATCAGTGATGTGTGTTAACATACGGATAGCTTTAACTAGCCACATTCCACGTATAATGAACGGATAACTTCTTAGCACATACACGCACGCGTATGATAGCACCGTTTACTACTACCAATATACACTTCGTAAGGCAGTGCATGCATGTGACACATGTATTAGAAAATCACCATAATTTGATGAAGTGGTGAATTTGGTGAAGTGATAAATACTGGAAAGATATCATATCTTTTTTAATAAGAAAAGTTATCAAGCGGACAAGTTGTCTATCCGTGTGCCAGTTAACACGTGTGTTAGGGAGCGGATACCAGTTTTTTATTAATACTGCTGCTACTGTTTAAGGTTTATTCTAGGGATCAGTAATCGATACTGTTGTTTTCATACGTTTTTTGAGACATTTCACTCCTTTTAAATTCCAATGATACATTAAACGACCACCTTCCTGAATTGACAAACAATTTTCGAAAACATTTATGTATCACTGTGACAAATAATCCAAAGAGTTACTTAACGTATGTTTACATTGTGTTCAAAGAGCACTCCTAAATGAAATTATGAGATAAAAACACTCCGCAAACAGCACTGGAAACATTCAAACCCTTTGAAGACTTTTGAAATGCAAACGGATTAAAAATGCAAAAAAAACGGCGCAATTAACATTAATTTCGAAGTGTGCCTTGTTATATTTGTGACAAGACGTTTGAAGAAAAAAATGGTAATTTTTAAAAAGCAAAATTAATCTGATTAACTTATTAAAATGTTTATTAAATAATTCAAGTAAAAAGAATGTTAAAAATTCAAACCAAATCAAACATGTACCAAACCTGACATTTACATATATGTACATTATGTGTATGTACATATTTATATACAAAAATATCATTGTTTTTTTTCTATCAACCCAAAACTAGGCTTTATGAAAATACTAATAAAATTACACAGTAATATTCGAGTAAATTTAAGTACTTATTTATACATAATACATAATATGAAATAGTACTACAGGCAACACTCGCACTGAAATGTCATTTCACATACTAAAGTTACGACTTTAAACATGGATTTCTGTGTGTTAAATTTTGACGTTTTGCTAGTCTCTAGTCTGGCAGCTAAATTGATTATTGGTATGCGGTTTTTCTGAAATATGGAGATTTTTATTTAAGCTATAACTTAACTTGATTATTAGTAAGGCCCAATGGCTTTCAAAATATTCGCATACAAACTCAAAATTTTGATAAAAAAACGCAAACAAAATGTTGGGATCAATTTTTCTAAAAATTGTGTAGTGAAAACTTAATTTTCTTCTTGTGGTCAATGCTCATATTGATTTAAAATCGAACACAAAAACCGGAAGGTTCTATGTCCTCTAGTTTTTGAGAAAATTGCAAGTTACTGATACTACATTTTTGAGATATTTTTAATTTGCTTGCACTGCCAGCATTACGGCTGCATTTTATAAGTAAGATATGTATGTAACCGCCCTGCTTGGGCTCACTATAGGATTTGGGGTATGTGCGAGGTTCGGTGTTTGCCAAATTTCGTTTGCATTTTATAACTTTGAATGTATTCTCTGTTTCCAATGCCAATATCTACTAATGGGAACAGCTACATAATGATATAATATAATATTTCATAAAAAAGTAGTATCAGTAATTTACAATTTTCTTAAAAACTAGAGGACATAAAAGCTTTCGGTTTTTCGTGTTCGATTCAAAATTAATACCAGCACCAGACCACAAAAAGAAAATTTAGTTTTTATTTCACAATTTTGAGAAAAATGGATCCAAACAATTTTTTTTTGTTTATTTTATAAAAATTTTGAGTTTAAATGCAAATATTTTGAAAACTATTAACACAAATAGTATATTTTAAATTTAGGATTAAAGAACAGATTTCTGGCTTTCAAAAATGTGATTGTTTCGCATTTTAAGTATTATCGTTGATTTTTAATATTTATTTTTCCATTTAAGTAGTTTTTTTTTCGAAAATCACCTCTACCTCCAAAACGGGACGAGAAAAATGGCAGATTATACTTTTCCTGTTATCCTAGAATTATTTGCTTCACAATAAAAAAAATTCAACCGCGCTCGAGAATGTCCAGTTGACAATTTTTTTTTGCAAGTTTGTAACCCTCCCACTACCTTAGGTCACACTCAAATCGTCAGATTATTGAAATACACACTTTTCAGCATGTAATTAACCTACCCTATCTTAATCTGACGCGCTCGAGTATTTCGAGTTTACGATTTTTTTTTACTAATCTGACAACCTGCCCTAGGCGCCCGGCCCTACATAGAGGACTGATATATGGTGGAGGTACTCAGCAGGGTGCAAGGTACCCCCCTTTATACTAATCTGACGCGCTCGAGTAAATCCCAAAATCCCTTAGTGGGCTCCCCTACTATATGGAGGATATATTCTTTATGTGGGTGATAGAAAAAGTGTAGGTATTCTTTTTTTCGGTTGTTGGTGGTTTCTTATGAATGAGCGTGTAGTTTTTAGTTTTGAGCATCTTTTGATTAGGTCAGCCCCGGATCTATGGGGGGGGGGCAAACCGGGGCCTGTGCCCCGGGCGGCAGCTTCCAGGGGCGCCAAATCCATGTGCCTAAGAAACTATATATAGCATTGCCGACAGTTAATGAAACGATATGCGGAAATGGAATTCCAAATTGTATTTCTCCGTCAGCATTTAGCTGTTTTTTCTACCATTTTACCATTTAAACTAAAAATTATTTCAAATTTCCTGCACTCAGAATAATTTCTGTTTGCTCATTTTTGAGCAACATCTTTAATTTGGGTCTATTTTCGACTGCAGGATTTGTCTAATTGGGGTTTCCTTTCTATTAAAAAATCTGGAAAAATTGAGGAAACTAATAGGCGTAGGAAGGGGGTCCGGGTCATAGGTGGGGCTGGGGACTGCCCATCTTAGAAAATGAATTGCCCACCTTAGATAAATCGACAGTAAGGCTTTTCTGGTTCCACCGAAGAAGCAAGATTGAATAACTTTGGAAGGTTCAGACAATAAAATTTATATTTTGTCTACAGTTACAGGTGGTTGTCACATTTAAACAATTTTTGCTCCCCCTTCATTTTGTTTGTTTATACAAATCACACCATTGTCCGTGAAGCTTCTTATTACATTATTGATGTGTCAACTCGGTTTATTAGACCGAGTCAACAAAAAACCGTGGACTGTTTAGATTTTTCTCAAACCAAGTTGAACAAGGCAGTGTTTAAAAGGGGATTCACCAAACGTAGAAATCTAAAGTAAAGGATGGGAGAGAAATCGGTTTTCAGTTTTGGTGTGCGTTTAGATTCAGTATTTCGATGGGGCCATTCAGCAAAAATCAATAAAAAAAAGGAAAATTTCAATGAAAACTAGAAAAATAGAAGGATTTCTTAACTAAAATAAATTAAAAAAAAAAGCTAAGAAAACGCGCCTTTTTTGGTGAACGGATTTTCGTGTCGCCAAATGAAATTTCAAACCGTCTGTTTAGCGATTAGTTACCACATGTTAAAAGCTACACTTTCTCCGTCAAAATATTATGTAGTTCGTCCCCATTTGCCAAGCTATCAACAACTGTCCAACTCTATTAAAGGGTGGCTCCTATGCTGACGAATTAAAAATTTTTAAAAGATCTAACATTTTTGAAGTTTTTTACAGCTCTGAAAAAGGTTATTGTAGGACAATCGGGTGACATTTGGATCGAATTATATGTTCTTTTTCCTTCAAAGTTTATAACTAAGATATATCGTAAGACATTGCTGCAGAGTTGAGTTTGGCATCACTTCTAATGCGAGTTAATTTGCTGAATTACGTCGCTTCATTTATCAGTTGAATTTTTAACAAAGTTGGGAATTAAATAAATGCTCAAGGCTCAAGCCCAAATATAAAGTTATTCAAGAAGAGAACGCGATTTTTTTAAAATTAAAATTTGTTGATGGTTTTAAACACTGATTGGCTGCCCACCTTAGAAAAAATTCCTTGCTACGAAACATAATGATTGAAAGTGTGGGTAACATGTAGTCTTTGTCAAAAGTGTCAAGCATTGTCCATTGAATAATCTAAGATAAATAAAGTTAGAAAGCTGCTGTTTTATTAAAAAGTCTTATTCTCCCGGTTACAAAAAATCTAACTAAATATACCATTTTTTTTATTTAACTCAATAACTGGAGGGGCGCCAAAATGAAGTTTTTGCCCCGGTTAGGAAAAACTGAAGATCCGAGGCTGGATTAGGTAGCTAGGTACCTATCATTTTTAATTTTATTTATATAATCATTTTCTAGTTTCTGATATTAAGATATTTTATTATTAATCCATTTCAACATTTTGAACTTGTTGTTTATACAAATACAAAATAATTTGAAAATACTAATGAAATTATGAAAGGAAAAATATTTTAATTTCATTTGATATGTATAGAACAGGTATGTACCTATATTTCAACGTGGACCTAGGAAGGTAGGTATTATCTGTTGTTGTTTTATGGGCTGTAGGTCAGTTAAATTCCAATTAAATGAAACAAGTAATGTTGTTTTTAAAACGACGTTTCGTTCATGATTATGAACATCATCAGGTTTATTTCTATAAAAATATTGTGAGAAATATTTTGGATTTCAAAAAATTAATCTTTACAACAAAAACTATAATATATGTATAGGTAAAGTTATCTTACATTTGCTTTTTCTTTTCACGAACATTTAAAGAACACAGATACTAAATAAACATTAATATTGCACTTTTTAAACATTCATATTGCCTTTAATACATTTATATTGCACTTGAAAAGGAGGAAAAAAACAAAAACAAAAACAAAACTTTGCAAGCAGTACTATGCTTCACATAGTTGACCAGAACTGATAAAAGAAAAAACAAAAATCATGAAAAATTATGAAAAAATAATTAGCAGTTTGTCTAGGTGGCGAGCGGGTGTTGAGGGGATCTGGACCTTCTTTTCTTCTTTGTCCTCTCAATAAGGTACTTGTAGTGGGGACTCACACTATCGATGTCCGTCTTTCGATTCATGGTGTTACTTGTGTTTATGATGTGCATCGTTTCAACCCAGTAGGAAATTTCCAAAATTTCACTACTGAAGAAGTAGGTTTTTCCTCACGGAAAAGGAGCTGCACCCATGAATTTCGTAGGGAATCCTATCATGAATTTAACATGGGCTTGTCATTGGAAGGAAGTACCTACACACTCTCTCCATGAATATTTTGTAATGAAATCACTATGCTCATGGCACTTTCGAATTCATAACTTCTTTTTCTTATCAGAAAAAAATGGTTCTCGTTATGTGATGCTTTCTTCAATGCGAATGAATACATGAAAAATGGGTCAACTGTGAGGGGTTGTTTTCGTAGAAGAAAAAATGTGACTGAAATCATTATGCATTTCTTCTTTGATTTCATCAAAAGAAGCGATGCATCTGGAATGAAGCTGGATTTATGACGAATAAAATAAAATAAATTCAACTAGTATAATGTATTTAAGAAGTTTATTAACTAATAAAATATTAAAGAGAAAAGTGGATAGTTAGTTTTTTAAAGTAACTTAAATAAAGAAGATAAACAGAACAAACAATGTAATTCAAAATTACTATACGTATATATTTGTTTGATTTTAGAAAGTAGGTACTTCCTCGTTTTTTTGGCTGCAGTTTTCTTAAAAATGATGATCATCGTCATACTTGTTCAATTTGGAGTTAAGGAATAGAGGAATACAAACTTTAAGAGTTATAGAAAATAATCTAATATAAAATATATGTAATTACCTAGGTGAATGTGATTAGTCTCCTGGGCTATGGTTATAATTTTATCAAATAGGAACATGTTTATCAATTTGATTGAAAAACACTTAAAAAATATACATCTGTTCTCTTCGATCACAAAATCCATTCTAGAATATTCTAGAACAAAGAAATGTCACGTGACCGATCGAGGAAAACCAAAAACAAAAAAGGTTTACTTTCGCATCGGAATTTTTTGTTTCAGGTCAAATATCTATTCAACAGGCAGAACAAAGAAATATGTATCTACCTACAGCTACGACCGTAACAATTTAGAGCAGACAAACCACTGAAAGGATGCATAATTTTGTATGCAGGAAATCTCCGTATCACGGTTTATATAGAATTCATTCAACTTTTTGATGCGGAAGGAAAGAAAAGGTTGTTTTCTCTTTCGCATAGCAGGCATAAGACACGCAATGCTGTGTGGATTGCAATAACTACTGAAAAGGTACAGGAACTATCTCTCCCGTTCAGTATTGAATTCATTTGAGTTTATGATGTCAAAAAAGGTTATTGCTTTGTTTCGTATTTTCTTTACCTTTTTTCAAGAGCAAAGCAGAAGATGCAACTGGAATGGCAATCTACTTACCTTTTGCATGACTTTCAATGAATGAAATCAATGCAGAGCTTCTCCTCAATGAATGTGACAGATGATTTCGACGAGGAATGCACCTTTATTTTTCATTGAGGAGCATATTTCCTGCTGGGAATGATCATTCTTTTGTTGTGGTGTTGTTCTCTTTGCATTATTTGTACCTCTTCAAAGTTTGGCTTGTGGTTATTTGTGATGCAGTGGGTTGCCAAAGCTGTTTTTTGTGCTGAGCCAGATTTTACGTCCGATTTGTGTCCTGATATTCTGTTTTTTAATTTTTGTTTTGTGGTACCCACATAGACTTGGTCACATGTTTCCTCTTTGTTGTCGTTGCATTTTATTTTGTAAATGATGTTTGAGTCATCCATATCATTTATTTTCGTTTTTAATTTGCTGAAAACCTGACCTAAACTGTTAGTGAAACTCATAGCTATATTATATTTTGATTTGTCAATTAAGCCAGATTGTTTGAATCTATCCGCTATGTGTTTCACGTAGATGAAGGATTTGTATTTTGGAGCTGGCGGTTTTTCTTCTTCACCATGAATGTTTTTTGGTTTGTAGTTTTTTATTAGTGTCTGTATAATATTTGTTGGAAAACTATTAGCCTTAAGGATGTTTTTTATTTTTATTTTATTTTCATCATGAAATTTGCAGTCGCTAATATTCAGAACTCTGTTTATTAAGTTCTGCGCAGTGTTAAAAATTGTCTGTTTTGGGTGTTGAGAATTAAAGTTTATAATTCTGCCCGAAGATGTTGGTTTTTGATACCAGTTCAGATTCAACCGTCCGTCATCTCTGATTATAACAACGTCCAAGTATGGTAATTTTCCGTTTTCCTCTTTTTCTAAAGAGAATTGAAGTTTTTGGTGATAATTATTCAGGGCTCCCAAAGTTGTGTCTATATCAGAAATTTTAACTATAGCGAATAAGTCATCAACGTACTTAGTTAAAATCTTTGGTTTTCGGGTTAGCTTATTCAAAGAAACGTCAAGTAAATCCTCCAAAATGATGTCCGCTATGATGGGTGAGGCTGGATTTCCCATCGGCATACCATTTCGCTGTTGGTAGATTTTGTTTTCATACATCAGGTAGTTATTATCAACTACACAAAATTGTAGTAGTTCCATAAATGTTTGTCGTCTAATTTGTGTATGTTCCTTTATGATGTCCCACTTCGTTTGTATTAGTTCTAGAGCTAGTTTTACCGGAATGTTGGTAAAAAGCGAAACTACGTCAAAAGACACGAGAACTTCATCATTGTCGATTTTAATGTTTTGAAGCTTTGATTTGAAATCTATCGAATCCTTAACATTATACTTAGAGTTATGTGTCAGTTTTGTTAGTATTGTGATGAGATACCGTGCAAGATTGTAGCATGGAACATTCGTAGATGAACAAATAGGTCTAAGAGGCATATCTTCGGATAGATTCACACAATCTGGCTTAATTGACAAATCAAAATATAATATAGCTATGAGTTCCACTAACAGTTTAGGTCAGGTTTTCAGCAAATTAAAAACGAAAATAAATGATATGGATGACTCAAACATCATTTACAAAATAAAATGCAACGGCAACAAAGAGGAAACATGTGACCAAGTCTATGTGGGTACCACAAAACAAAAATTAAAAAACAGAATATCAGGACACAAATCGGACGTAAAATCTGGCTCAGCACAAAAAACAGCTTTGGCAACCCACTGCATCACAAATAACCACAAGCCAAACTTTGAAGAGGTACAAATAATGCAAAGAGAACAACACCACAACAAAAGAATGATCATTGAAACGATGCACATCATAAACACAAGTAACACCATGAATCGAAAGACGGACATCGATAGTGTGAGTCCCCACTACAAGTACCTTATTGAGAGGACAAAGAAGAAAAGAAGGTCCAGATCCCCTCAACACCCGCTCGCCACCTAGACAAACTGCTAATTATTTTTTCATAATTTTTCATGATTTTTGTTTTTTCTTTTATAAGTTCTGGTCAACTATGTGAAGCATAGTACTGCTTGCAAAGTTTTGTTTTTGTTTTTGTTTTTTTCCTCCTTTTCAAGTGCAATATAAATGTATTAAAGGCAATATGAATGTTTAAAAAGTGCAATATTAATGTTTATTTAGTATCTGTGTTCTTTAAATGTTCGTGAAAAGAAAAAGCAAATGTAAGATAACTTTACCTATACATATATTATAGTTTTTGTTGTAAAGATTAATTTTTTGAAATCCAAAATATTTCTCACAATATTTTTATAGAAATAAACCTGATGATGTTCATAATCATGAACGAAACGTCGTTTTAAAAAAAAACAACATTACTTGTTTCATTTAATTGGAATTTAACTGACCTACAGCCCATAAAACAACAACAAATATATATCTAAAAAAAAAGGTCATAAAACATATACATTGGTAGGTATTATCTTTAAGAAAATGTTATAAGGTCCTAAATAACCTTCATTAAATTGGATAATATTGATTTTATTTTGTATTTGTGTGTTTATAAAATTTGTAATTTTGAATTGTTAAAATAGGGTAATTCGCGCTTGATGCAACATAAAACGAAGATCTTTTTTAGGTAGTTTGAGACAAGAAAAGAAAAAACCTTACAACGTAAGATAATTAACAAAAAATTGAAACAAAATTAATAGTTATTGTTAAAAAAGAACGGCCAAAATTTTCAAGAATATGCTTTCCTGAAGTCAGAAATGTGTTGAATTTTGTATCTCATGGTTGAATATTTCGATCCTTCTGTGCATATACTATACACAATACACACACATAAATTGATGACAAAAACTTATAAGAAAAATACAGAAACAAATTTCAAACGAAGTACTTCACTCAGCGATAAATAAAAATGTTTTAGAGGGAATAGAGAAAATAACCTCAAAATTATAAGCACAAGAAAAGGAAGTTGTTCTCATTTTTAACGAAA
Source organism: Dasysyrphus tricinctus (assembly GCA_963921185.1). Taxonomy (NCBI): domain Eukaryota; kingdom Metazoa; phylum Arthropoda; class Insecta; order Diptera; family Syrphidae; genus Dasysyrphus; species Dasysyrphus tricinctus. The sequence goes on from CAWUEQ010000123.1 coordinate 221,820, forward strand.
TGAGCCTTCAGGCGAATCTAACCTACAATAAATACAAAGATTTAATTGAAGGTTTCGTCGATTATGGAAGAAATCAAAGGTCCAACATTTGCGCTAAATCAGCGTGGGTTTTTATGATTCACAGTATATGTGAAAACTTCAAGCAAGTCTTATATCATTTCATTTGTCCAAGTAACATACCTACACAACAGCTTGAAGTTGAGGTTTATAACTGTCTTGATATGTGCGCAAAACTAAAACTTTATGTAAGAGCTATTTGTTGTGACCAAGGACGAACCAATCGAAGTTTATTTACTAAATCTAACCTGGACAAAAAAGTTCTAGCTTTATTTACAAACAAAAACCCATTTATGGAATGTACGCTATTCCTCATCTAATTAAAAGTATTCGGAACAATTTTCTTAAATATAATCTATTCACTACTGATGGAATTGTTAGTTGGAAAATAATTGAATATCTTTATATTGCAGAGAGATCTAATATAACTAAAATATGTCCGAAGCTCACATCAGCACACATTGACCCGACAGAGTTCCAAAAAATGAATGTAAAGTTGGCTGCACAGGTTCTAAGCAGATGTGTAGCTTGTGGAATCAAAGCCTTAATTAAATATGGACTTATGCTATGTGTTCAGGAATTAAGACCTGTTAATTATTACTTATAATTTGTTTGCTAAAGTTATTATTACTTTGTTAATAGTTTGCTTTAATTAATTTATTTGCATATCACATATGTATTTTCTATTGAAATATTTTTTCTTTTTGTTTCTTTATGCCAAACATGAGTAATTTTCCTATTATATTTTGTTTTACTTTCTTAAACTTTAGCTGTTGTCTATATTTTTGTTACTCTTTAAAAATTACTCTCTAGCTGTAAAATATTTTATAATTTTGTTTCTTACTGGAAAGTTACTCTCTAGCTGTAAATTATTGTACATGCAATAATATTTAAAACTGAAGTTAACTCTCATTATAATTTCTCTTAAATTTAATATGTTCATATGTTCTGCCGTTAGTTTTTTGGCATTTGCTTCAATTGAAACTTTAATTGTCCTCTTTCTTATTGGAACCACCGCAGCGTAAGCATCTTGCGAACTTAAAATTAAAAATTAAATTTGTACTGTGTCATATGAGCCTGCTGTTTTTTTCTAAGTTTCCTTCATCATCGCATGAATGTTTTTTTCTGGGTTGTCGTCATTTGCTGGAGCTTTCAGATTTTTAAACAATTAAGACATCAAATTACACTATGTTTCCACCAAAGGTCTATCTCAGATTAGATTTAATAAATCTTTTTGGTGTTTCCACCAAACAAAATGATTTAAAAAAGATTAAGTTTGACGGCACCTTCAAAAATGCAAATTTTTCTTATGGAGTGCAAGTGAGAATGTTTAATTCGTGTTAAACAATGAAGAACTGAATCGAGTCTCGGATCAATCGTTCAGCACTATTTAAGAATAAGTTTGTTCAATTTGTATTTGTATTTATTTGTCCTAGGAAGATTTAATAAGATTAATTTCTAATTTTGAACTAACAGAAATATTAATAAAACTTAAGGAGTACGAAAACTGAAGTGTAAACACAGTTCTTTTATGGCCATCTGAAATTTTTTTTTCAAGTGTGCCTCAAAACACCTTTTGCATTTAAGCTGAACTGAAACAAATACTCATACTTTCCAAGCTGGTTCGATCTCTCTGATAAATGTTATGAGCATAAAATTGATATAATAGATATCCTAATAGTGGGTTTGCTCTGGAATTATTGCAAATGATATTTTGATTAGAAAAAAGATGATAAGAATAGAAACCCTAAGAGAAAAATTAAAAGAAAAATTAAAAAATGTTAAATGTGATGAATGCTTAGACCTAAAACAAACAATAAAATTATTTTATTAACGATTAAGTTGGTGGTTGGGAGGGTGCGGGTCAATATACTGCCACGTCCTCGCTCGTAACCCTCGAAACTATTTAAGCAAAGGTAATTAATGAATATTATAAGTTCATAAGAAAGCAGGACCATATCGATTATTTTATATCTATAAATTAAGCTACCGCACGTAATAATTTTGTTAAATTATATTATTTAATTCATTATTCACCTTCACTTAAATAGGCTAAGAGCAGTATCTAATAATTCTCAAAGGAGTAACGGGAACCATAAATTTATTATGAACTTATTCACGGATGCCGCTGTGCGACATAAGTCGCATTCTGACCCCTTTTTTTGCCTCATGCGACCATGAGACGACTTTGAAAAAAAAAGTTTCTTTTTGTACCCTTTTTTAAAACTCTTGCGACTTTTTTGACCCCTTCTCCAGATAATTGCACGGATAAGATTACTTACCTACTTTTTTGGTGAAAAAGTTGGAAGTCTATTAAACTGAAATATTTGTTTTGCAATAACCTAATCATATGATACATGTCTTTTAACGCTGAATCAAATTCAAATTCAAGTTAAATAAGCTTAAACCACAAATAATTATATACAGATGTCTCACCTCCATAGAAAATTCTGTCTTCAAAAATTTTATCAGCCGACAAATCATCAGCCGACAAATTGCTTTTTAAGTGGATTTCATGAGAAGAAGAGAATTTTAAGCCGACAAATATCCAAGAAGAAAAAGCTTTTTCTAATAAGAAAAGAGATCAACATGGAAAACTCTTTGAATACTTTTCTCATTAACACAAAAACAAATGACAGAAGAATTTCTCTCACACAAAAAAAAAATAAAGATACAGGAGAAATTTAGCTTTGTGGGTAGCTATGTAGATTTTCAGATGTTTTTTCTTCTGCGGAGTTGGTTTTAATTACTTTGCTATTCAGATGCAGATCGTGGACACTGGCATTGTGATTTTGAAAAGAGAAACAGCAAAATTATTTTTGGTGCGACCTTAGCATATGACACATGTTTTTAAGGTAGTTTTTAATGCTGCATCAAATGACATCAAAACCAAGTCGGCCTCCCTGAAAGAAGTTATTGTCACTTTTTTGTATGGATAAATATATTTTCTTACTGTTTCTTTTTTCATTTTTGTAAATGGGTACCTACTTCTTAAGTAGTTCAAGTAATATGGAAACAGTTTTGTAATTGATAGAAAAATTAAATAGAAATACATTGATAGTAGGTAGCACATTTTAAACACTTTTTATTTCAATTCTATCAAAAAATATTGGTATGCATTCAAATAAGTCCTTTAAAAACCTTTCGCTATCGGCGATACGTAAGTTTTAGTTGTTTTTTTTTTCAATAAAACTGTGACATTGAAGGATTGGTTACTTCATCAGACAATTTGTATAAAGTTTAATCATAAATCACTGGTATATTTGGCTTTTTTTCTATTTTATAATTTTTTTGAAAATACATAATTGAAAAGCCAATTCAAAAAATATTTAATCAATTGGAATATGTATTCAAATTCAGAATTATTACAAATATTAACAAAAAATGATCTAAGGGCGGTGATTAAAATTAAAAAGTTCACGGAAAAGGGAATAACTTTTTTGATATGTATGCAGTAATGTACTAGCAAAATTTAAATAAAATTGGTCAAACGGTTTTTGAAAAAGAAAATGGAAAAAATGACGTGAAAAAAAAATATTTACTTAAGCTCATTAGAAGCGCTTTTTACAAAAATAAAAAAATGGCTAAGCTATTGAATATACACCTCAAGGAGTTAGGGTGCGTTTATGCTAAAGCTGAGATAAACAATCCGAGCAGCTATGTGAGCAACGATGAACTCGAAGATCGAATCACAGCTTTTATGCTGTGTCCATATTGGAGCGAAGATAACTGATATTTTCTTAAACAAATTACACTGGTCTGCAACGAAAATCGCCTTTAAACCAAAATATACTTTTCCAAAGGATTTTGGTATGCTCTGAAGTCAAAATTACTCTAGCACGTCACGTTTTTGAGATATTCCAATTCAAACATGTCAAAAACCCGTTTTTTGGGTACTTTTGACGTTGAATTTCTTCACTGAGAGAAAAAACTAATAACAGGACCTGAAAGAGCTATATTTCATCTTTCTTAATCATTTAAAATCTTTTTAAAACTCGTTTTCCTTCCAAAGATATTGTAAATTCAAGGACATCATCCAAGAACTACTTAGCTCTTATACAGCTCTTAGTTGCAACATGTCGCTGGAAATTCATTTTTTGGACTCCCACTTAAATTTTTTCCCAGTTTACCTTGGTGCAGTTTCAGATGAACATGGTGAATGGTTTCATCAAGACATGATGCACATAGAACGAAGATATGACGGGAATGGTCAGAAGCAGCGCTGGCAGATTTTTGCTGGTCAATTTTTCGTCAGACAATGGAAAATATGAAAAGAAAAAAAGCTACAAGATAATGTGTTTGAGGAAAAAAAAGTTATAGTAAATTGTTTATTGGATTTTTGAATTTATTTTATTTTTAAAACTACTTTTTTTAAGGTGTCGTTCGGTAGAATCGGTGTGTTTTTTATATTGTAAAATATTTTACCAGTTTCTTATACAGAAGGTTCAGTGAAAAATATACTAATGGGAAAAAAGTATTTGGGATTTTAAAACGCTCAGTGGTTTCTTTTTTTAAAGTCTTTGATTAAAATTTATTTAATATACTTGAGTTTATGAATATCAAATATAGGGAAATTCTATTCTGCCGTGTTAAGAAGAAAAAACGTAACTGACTTTTTGGCTGTTTTGAGTTAGGACCAGTTTTGACATCTTTGATATGGTTGCTATTTATTCCTTAAAAATAAAAGCCCTAACTTGCTTATGTAATGGTTTAAAATGCTTAAGAAAAATGACGCTCGCTCAAAGAACCATGCTATTTTTAAGAAAATTGACGTTTAGCACTTATTTTAAGAAAAAAAAGTGACTACCATACAAGCATTTGTAACATCTAATAAATAATCAAAGCAAAATAAAATCATTTACTTGTTAATACGACAGAAAAACACTCATCAACAAAATAAAGCAGATAGAGATAAAAACAGAAAAACGTGTTTATCTGGAAATGTCAAAAATACACTTACGGTTTTTCTTCTTAACACGGCAGTATTATTTCCCAAAAAAAATATGTTTTTTACAGCGTAAATCATAAAAACTACGAAATTTCGAAATTTCTGTTTTTTTTTTTACATAACGGTTAAAAATATAGGTGAACATTGATGGATGATGACAAATCTGGTTTCATGTGAAAGCTTATATTATGTGGAGTAAGTCCTCCTAATTTGAGCAGAATACGCCCAATAGTTTTTTTTTACCAGGTCAACCAAGTCTAAGAGGGCTCTTTTTTACAAATCAATCATATTTTTCAAAAATCAATTTAAAAAAAACTGGACGTGATAGAATTTTTCTGAAACCAGATTTAGATTTTTTTTATAAAAAGAAACATTTAAGACCTTTTTTAAATTTTTATTTGTAAGGTAACATTTTAAAAATAATTATTTTTCTGGGTTTAATCGGACCCGCCTTCCCATTTGAGAAAAACTTATATTTCAAAATCTCAAAGAGTTTGTTAGAATTTTTGAAACTTAACATTTAATTTTCCCTTGAACCGGTTTTTATTCTAAATCAATTTTTGTTTTATATCCTAATCTTATGGCTTTTAGGTTAAAACAAGTGGAAATAAATACCTAACTATTTTTTAGAACAAGAATTTGTTTTCTGTCAACTTTATTTTGTGTAACCCCAAATAAAAATTTATTAAATATAAAAACATATTTTTTCCATTTCGTTCGTTAGTCTTATAGAAGGGGGTTAAGGAAGGTTGGGCCCTTCTTTAATTAACTTTGAAGAAAAAATTGACTTTTTTTTTTCAAAAAGAGGAAGGTAAATTTTAATTTATTTTAATTTTTGCCGGAGAATTTGATTGCTTGTACTCGCCCAGCTGGGAATTTGGCAGAAACTATTGAAATTCAAGGTTTTTTTTTTGTATGCGTACCTCTGTTTTGTGTAAAGGATGTCATTAAAAAAAGTAGTAAATCACTAAGTTGCTTTGTGCTACAAGACAAAAGCGAAAAATTGGTCTTTTAAGGGCTAAGATTTTAAGGCCAAAAATAACGGCTCTTAAACTATATTTGCAATAAGAATAAATTAATTTTTAGTACAATACCCCCTCCCCCTAGCCAAAAGTCTGGGCCGCCCTTGCTGTGAGGCATCACGCACTATTAAAATGTTCTTCTCGATGCTTGATGCAAAATTGACAGTTCTCTTTTATTGTGAAATTCGGTGCTACTTTTAAAGTGGTTTGTACAGTGTCTTTATAGGAAAAATACGCAAATGCTAAAAAGAAAAAGGTATCAAGAAGAGACTCGGAAGCCTTGACCCACGACTCACAGGCAACTGTTTTTCCGTCTCATCTTTTATCTCTTTCCCATTTATTTATGTTCGAAAAGAGTCAGACGCAAAGAATCATCGTGTAATGGGGTACATAGATATTTTGTTCTGTTTCAATGTGAAAAGTGATTTTTATGCTTTAATTTTAGTTTGTTCCTGTAACATACACAAAATTTATTTTATTCAAAAGTATGTAATGTCCTGAATTCGAATTTTTGGTAATAATGGCTCAAGAACGTCAGGTTTTTAAGATATTTCTATTTATATCTTAGAAGTCCTCTTTTCTAATTTATGAAATTAGCATGTTTTTATATAACATATGTAGTTTAAGATGAAAGCTAACAACTAGTTAGCAATTTCTCGAAGCGGAATGCAAGTATACCTACCTATTTAAAAGATCAAAAAAGAATTTGAAGGAAATGTTTATGCCTCAAAATAACAAAATTATTAAAAAAAAACACTTAGGAAATATTTAATAAAACCCGAAATTTACCGAAAAATCGAGCTTTTTTTCAAATTTTATACTGAAATACCTACTTCAAAAACGTAACATACTAGAGCAGTTCTGAAACCAGATTCGGATTAAGCTCAGCAAAAACCACCAGAAAAGTATAGACATATCTGTAGTGTTTTGTAGAACCATGATACCTAGGTAACTCCATTTTAAAACTTGCGTCTTTAAGTCCACTTAACATTAAGCTAGATGCTGGAGCCCAAACGAGTCTACCGATTTTCTTCAATTTTGGAACATTTATGAGCACAATCTTTGACAAATTATATTTCAAATTTGAAGGAAATCAGTTCATCCGTTTAAGCTCTAGGTCGATGTAAAGTGGACGTAAAGACGCAAATTTTTAAAAGCAGTTATAATATTTCTACCAAACTGCGGATTCTAGGTAGGTACCTATGTTACTGGCTTCAAATTCAAATTTTGTTACACAGTGTTATTATAGCAGTTTTTTCCTACAACATTATTTTTCTACAGTAGATAATCCTACCTGCCTAGATATTTGATACCATTTTTTATAATCTATAAGTACAACAAAAAATTATATACAAATCCATCTGTAAACCCATCTTTGGAATTTAATAAAGTTTATTTATATAAAAAGAATACGTTACCTTTAAAAAAATTCCCATACCTAGGTAGGTAGGTACATTGCCTTTCTTTCATTTTTTAGCAGACACACAAATCTTATCAAATCAAATCACACAAAAATTCATCATAATCCGAATCACTCACAAATCAAAGGGCACGGTAGTGCCCAGCCAAGTTCGCGGCACTACACCCTTTTTACAGGAACAAACTCAGGCGATTTTCAACCCCCCTCTAACTTCAGTACCAATAAAGTCAAAAACTTCAAATTCGCAGTATTTGCTGAACTGATCAATCACAGGTGGCTCACCAAATTTCAACTCTTTAGCATTAGTAGTTCCCAAGATATAGGACTTCAAAAATCGCAAAAACCGTAACTGACTGACTCACTGACTGACTCACTGACAGATCATCAAAATTATGGAGCACTTCCCGACAATCTAGAAACTTGAAATTTCGCACAACGGTAGGCCTTGTGGTACATACAAAGGAAAAAATCGAAAATCTGCAATTTTCTATTCAGGGGGCGTGGCATCCACCCACTTTCTAAAATATTCTATAAATTATATGGAGCCTTCCCGATTGTTGTAGAACAATGAATGAATTGGTAAGTTGGTAGGGTTTGAAGTACTTAGATAGAAAAAAATTGAAAAATTGGAATTTTCCATACAGGGGGCGTGGCATCCACACACATTCTTAAAAATTCTTATAAATTGTAACGAAGCGTTACACTTTCTTTTCCCTCACACCGACCGACCTGCAATTAAACACCGACCCATCACGTATTAGTGTAATAAAATACACCACCCACCATCCACATCAGCTATCAATACCCTACATCTCCATTGAATCACCATAGACCAGTCATCACCCTGCACAGCCGAACCACTAAATAACAATTCGACACACACCTGCCACCACCGTCACCGAATAACCAACAACCACAGTACACCAGATTGTATTGCATATACGATTGCAAGCAACAACAACAGCATACCGCACTATGTGAAGTCAACGTCATGTGATTTTTTCATTCGCCTCATATTAGTTCACATTGTCTTGTGACTGAAAAATCATTATGAGGAGGTTGAAAATTCCAAAAAAGTCGAAGCTTGTTGACTCATGTTAATTCCGATTTTTCAATCAAATCCGAATTTTAAGAGACAAAAGGTTCCAGCTAATCTCGGTTTGTAGCAACGCTTGATAAGCTCAGGTTACTTTTCGTGGTGCATTCGTGAACCATCTAAAGATAATCTTTTTGGCTTCCGCCGTTAAAAACCAAAGTAATTGTTCCCTTGGGTTAGCCTTGGGCAGGAATCAGATTCCTTCCGTAAACTCCCTGCTTGCTCCTTCTGAGCGAGAGATTGGGCACCACAGTATTTGTTCTCTTGGGTTAGCCTTGGGCAGGAATCAGATTCCTTCCGTAAACTCCCTGCTTGCTCCTTCTGAGTGAGAGATTGGGCACCACAGTATTTGTTCCCTTGGGTTAGCCTTGGGCAGGAATCAGATTCCTTCCGTAAACTCCCTGCTTGCTCCTTCTGAGTGAGAGATTGGGCACCACAGTATTTGTTCCCTTGGGTTAGCCTTGGGCAGGAATCAGATTCCTTCCGTAAACTCCCTGCTTGCTCCTTCTGAGCGAGAGATTGGGCACCAAAAGTAATTGTTCCCTTGGGTTAGCCTTGGGCAGGAATCAGATTCCTTCCGTAAACTCCCTGCTTGCTCCTTCTGAGTGAGAGATTGGGCACCAAAGTATTTGTTCCTTTGGGTTAGCCTTGGGCAGGAATCAGATTCCTTCCGTTAACTCCCTGCTTGCTCCTTCTGAGTGAGAGATTGGGCACCAAAGTATTTGTTCCCTTGGGTTAGCCTTGGGCAGGAATCAGATTCCTTCCGTAAACTCCCTGCTTGCTCCTTCTGAGTGAGAGATTGGGCACCACAGTATTCGTTCCCTTGGGTTAGCCTTGGGCAGGAATCAGATTCCTACCGTAAACTCCCTGCTTGCTCCTTCTGAGCGAGAGATTGGGCACCAGAGTAATTGTTCCCTTGGGTTAGCCTTGGGCAGGGATCAGATTCCTACCGTATTTGTCCCTGGTTCACTTCTTCAAAGTGAATTGTGGGCCGAGTCTACTCCTGTAGCTCTACTGAACAAAGCTTAGTTGTATATGAAGTACCGTGTTAATTATAGTAAGATTAAATAATATTGTAAGTTTGTAAGCCCCTTTTATTACAGTTATAAATAAAGAATAGAAATACTAAAACCGGTGACTATCTCGAGTTCTTTTACCTTCTTAACCCGAGTTTTACTTGCTTTCTTCGGGAATACCTTGGACTACGACGAGCTTACCTCAGCCTCGATAAAAAAGCATCACAAAATTATATGGAGCACTTCCGATTGTTGTAGAACGATGGAAATTGGTAGGTCGGTAGGGCTAAGGGTACTTAGAAAGAAACAAATTGAAAAATTGGAATTTTGCATTCAGGGGGCGTGGTATCCACCCACATTCTTAAAAATTCTTATAAATTATATGGAGCACTTCCGATTGTTGTAGAACGATGAAAATTGGTAGGTCGGTAGGCCTTGAAGTACTAAGAAGAAAAACAATCGAAAAATTGGAAGTTTCAGTTCAGGGGGCGTGGCATCCATCCACATTCTCAAAAATTCTTATAAATTATATGAAGCACTTCCGATTGTTGTAGAACGATGAAAATTGGTAGGTCGGTATGCCTTGAAGTACTTAGAAGAAAAAAATCGAAAAATTGGGAGTTTCAGTTCAGAGGGCGTGGCATCGACCCACATTCTTAAAAATTCTTATAAACTATATGAAGCACTTCCGATTGTTCTAGAACGATGAAAATTGGTAGGTCGGTAGGACTTAAAGTACTTAGAAAGAAAAAATTGGAATTTTGCTTTCAGGGGGCGTGGCATCTACCCACATTCTTAAAAAATTCTTATAATTATAGGGAGCACTTCCGATTGTTGTAGAACGATGAAAATTGGTAGGACTTGAAGTACTTAGAAAGGAAAAAAAATAGAAAATTTGAAATTGTCCATTCAGGGGGGGGGGGGGGGTGGGGGTTGCCATCCACCCACTTTATCAGAATTGCTATTATTTGTATGGAGCACTCTTGGTTGTCGTAGAATTTGAAACTTTGTAGAGCGGTAGGGCTTGAATTTCACCTGGCAAAATAAATCTTTGCAAAAAGTAGTGAAATCACAACAAAAACATAAATGTTAAAAAAGGAGCCAAGTTCTTATGTGTACAAGAAACCTGTGCGTAAAAAGTCAGCCAAAAAAAGTAATGAGATCTAAAATATATATGCCAAGTTTTAAGTTCATGAAGTTTAATATCAAATATCTTAGGTAGAGTAATATCGAAACAATTTCAAATCATGGCAGAAATTTGGTAATTAATGATTACTGATTAAATTTGGTGGATTTACTTGGCAAGTTTTCTTTTAAATACTTACTTAATCACAAATTTAAAAAGTATGAAAACTTGACCAGTGAACCCACCAAATTTTAATCAGTAATCATTAATTACCAATTTCTGCCATGATTTGAAATTGTTTCGATATTACTCTACCTAAGATATTTGATATTAAACTTCATGAACTTAAAACTTGGCATATATTTTAGATCTCATTACATTTTTTGGCTGACTTTTTACGCACTGGTTTCTTGTACACATAAGAACTTGGCTCCTTTTTTAACATTTATGTTTTTGTTGTGATATTATTTTTCCTAACTTAATCAAGAAAATCTTTATAAAGGCAAATAAATTCAAATACCTACATACAAACATATGTATCTACATCTATGTAACTAATACCAAAAATTCTGTTTTGGTTTCCTTTAATGAATACACAAGAAGTTATACTTATACCTACAATCGGAATACCACAACGCACCTGCACTTGCATTTTTTTCTCGTCTCACTTTTTTCTCATTAAGATCCCGCTATGCGAAATTTAGGTACATAACCATAGGTATACCTATTCAGGGCCGGCCCGAGTGAAATTAGCGCCCTGCGCATACTTCATCATTACCGCCCATCAATTGCGGTCAATGGTGGAAGAAATCATATCCTCATTTTACCCAAGGGGTAGACTTTGCAATGCTTTTTTTTATTTAACACTTTTTTGTCCCTACCTACTCTCTTAACTATGTTGGTACCTAGGTTGTAGATGGACACGACACTTTTGTAAATAATAATAATAAGAACTGAATTTGTTCGAACTATGTAAGAACCACTTTAATGTTCATTAAAATATACAAAAAAAATTGTATACTTCAGAATTATATTAAGCCTTTACCAAAAATGTAAAACACGCTAGGCGTTATATAAACTAATTACTACTGGACTCTGACTCTGAGCATAGCAGATCTACATATGAGGCGATGAGAACCAAAACTCGCCATATCCTTTCCAGAAAAACTCGTCACAGCCAGATTTAAATAACTTTTTTACGGAACTTTTTATATAATTTTCCTTTAAACCATAACAAATAGATTTAAAAATCTATGATAAGATATAAAAAATGATTTGCTAAGTACTCTCAATTAAAATTTATTAAACAATTAAATTTGGTCAAGGAGAGTTTTTCTGACAAGGATATGGCGAGTTTTGATTCTCATCATCTCATATATACTCTCAATATAGATTCTTTTTTCCTTTCGTTTGTTTTGAGTTTTTTAGTTTGACCACAATAAGAACACTGGCACATAAATAATGAAATTAGATAAGTCAAAAAATCCTTTTTTCTTAATGAAAATAATGCTGGCAACAACAAAAAAATAGAGAAAAAGAGAAATTGAATAAAAAATATTCCCTCATTAACGACAAACATCATCATAATCATAAATCATCGCATTCGCATCATCATCATTCATAATTTCCATATTTCAATCCTTTGTCTCAACACACAATAAGACAGTGCTACAATTTCATATTTCACTCATCGATAGAAGCCAATGCCAAACTAAAACCACTGTATATAAATTCTATAGTATTCTCATGAAAAGCTCGTGGACATCTATGCGTCCAAATGTAATACTAATTTTTGTTAAGGGATCTCGGTAAGGCGATCACAGCGAACCTATCGACCAAATGTTAACCTACAAAATCGTGTTTCATGAGAATACTATAGAGTGGATATACAATGCTAAAACATAAAAAACACTTAACCAGAAGAGTTTAATTCATAGGCGCAAATTTTTAATTTGCGCGCTGTTATGACAATGAGTATGAATTTTTCATCTAAGAATTTCTGTTGGATTAACATTTCTGGCTTCGATTTCATATAGAAAAAACTGTTATCGTGCGCATGTTATCACCATGGCTGGCTGTAGTGTTAATTGTCTGTATTTTGTTTTTTGTTGCACAGCATAGGGGTGGGTTTGGGCTATGAAAATAAAATGAAATGCCACACACACACACGATGGTGAGTGAGCTGAGAATAACGTTTACAGTTTGAAAAAAGAGAAAAATAACAAAAAGGTAGGTATCTGTTGGTAAAGGTAAACAAAATCGTGCACTTTTCTAAGATTTTGTGATGTAGTTTTTTGTTACTGTGGGTGAAAATAGGAAGATAGACATAGACTTATTTTTGGAATAGTAGATATATATATGTATGTAACTGTGTTTAAATTCAGAATAAACTGGTAGTTATATGCTGGATATCACTATTGGTGTGATAAATATAGATTAAAAAAGTAGGTAGGTATAGGTAGTGGTTACGAGAAGTGGCTTTGTTAATGCCTGCTCAAGGCACCCCTTGGGTTCAGCGCCCTGTGCATTTGCACCGTTTGCACGTATAGCTTGTCCGGCCCTGTACCTATTCCTTACGAGAATACTTGAAAAAATACTGTGGCGAGATGTTAGATTGAAAAAAGAGTAACGAGAAACAGAAATAAAAGTGAGAGAGCATCGCAGAAAATACATTTTTGTTGTGATTTTAGAAGGTACAAACACAAATAATTATATTACAGATGTCTCAGCCCCATAGAAAAAAATGTCTTAAGAAATTGCCTTACCTGACATCGTCTTACCTGACAAAGATACAAAACCCAACAGCTTTAGCAAACAAAGATACAAAAGCCAGCAGCGGTAGGTGACAAAGATACAAAATCTAGAAAAAAAATCGTTTTTCATTCTCATTAGGTAAGATACACGCATCTCTTTCTCTCTGTTGTCATTTTTGTTCGTGAACTCTATTTCCCCTTGATTTATTTTATTTTTTTTTTGGGTTTCGTGGATTACCTCAATTCTCATGTTGTGTGTGTGTTGGTTTTTTTGTATTGCTGGCTGCTGTTTCTGTGTGCATTGGTTTGGCTGGCGTCTATGTGGCTGGTGGTTGTTTTGTTTTTGTATTAAGAGTTTGCGGGTTGGGATTGTGGTTTAGTAAAGATCTTTTTGTTTGAATAAGAACTTTATTTGGTAAAGGAAATGTGATTTGATGAATGATTTTCTTGTAGGGAAATTTTGATTCGCTTATAACTTTGGATCTACCGATCGGATCTTAATGGTTAATCCCTTTAAATAAAGGAAAAATAACAAACAATATTTAGGAAGGTATATTATGTATTTATATGGATTTTTATACATACATATAAACAGTTATTATGTATACAATAAGAAAATAAACTAAGGGTGAGGTGGACACAAGGTAAATTGTATTTTTTTTGTGCGTAGGTATGAAGGAATAGGTAGATGTAGATAGGTACTCAGGTACATTGTAGGTATTTATCTACTTTATTTTAAATATAAAAGCTTATGAAAAATGTCAATATTTTGATAAGCTAGTTATTTAGGTAGATACTAAAATAATGGGTTGTATCGACAAGCAAATTAATGCAACATGACAGTTAGCGGATTTCCTTTTATTAAAACTAAGATATTTAAATAATAAGATAATTATATAATTCTAAAAAGGGTAAAAAACAGATTTTATCTATGGTTTAAATACATTAAGTAAGCTGAGATCGTATTCCATTCGCGACGAAAAAAAAATCATTTAACTCGTAGATTGAAATCTAAATTTATTAAAAAAAAACTATTTTTTAAGTTTTTAATTTTTCGAAAATATAGTCCTACATACATTACCTATGTACCTACTGGTTTTTAAGAAAAACCTGTATTTTTTTCGTAAGAATTAATCAAAATAGATAGATAGATAGAGATAGATAGATATATAATTTTGTTTCAAAAAATAAGTTTTTGCAAAAACATAGTGCATGCTGGTATAAAATTAATTAAGACAATAACTTTAAGTTGCCTGTCAGGTTAAAAGGTAAATTAAAAAAATTAAGTTTAGAGAGTAGATTTAATTTTATTAATCAAGAAAATTCATTTAAAATTAGGTTGCGGTAGTTAATTGCAGCTTTTAAATAGTGGTATAGATTTGAGTAGCAGTTGCCATTTAAAACGTTAAGAAGTTGAGAGTGGGAGAGCTCTTCACTGCCAAGAAATGTTCTTCTGTACCCTCTGAAGATTGGATAGGTTCCAATGAAATGAAAAGTGTTTTCCGATACATCCATATTACAGGGTGTACATATACCATCAGTATCTCTCTGGAACGCTCTTGATTTAAGATTAAGAAGATAGGAATCATATCACGGGGATTCGAGTCGTCGAAATAGTTTGATACTTCGGAGTTAAGCAAGTTGCAGTATTCATCATGAAATTGAGACTGTGTGGCACTGCTGGTAAATTCAATCCACTGTTTTTCTCGAAGCTTTGACAGAAGAATACTATGCAGTCCATTCCATTCAAGCAAACTTATGTTGAAAGAGAAATCAATCGAGGTTCCATGAAAAAGATCCAAGCATTCCTTAGCCCAGTAGATTTTCTTAGTAATAATCAAAATATACACCCCGATTATAGAATCCGACGAATGAGCTGCGGAGGGAATCTGACTCAATTTTGACATTTGGCTCATAGTAAAAATGTCCAAATTGAGTCTGATTCCCTCCGCAATTCATTCGTCGGATTCTGTAACCGGGGTGATAAATTGATATCGATTTTTATCGTTTATTAACAGTAAAATAAATTAAAAGCATGATAACCCTCAAAACGAACAAAAAATCTTTATTTAGAAATTTCATTGAGATCGAAAGATCACAGCTCATAAAATGCTCTGATTGGGCTTGATTTTTGTTAAAATTTAATTTTAAAAGTAAATAGTTAGAAATGTGTTAAAATAATTATTCCAAAGATTTTTGGTTTCTCCAGCTTGTGGCCTTATCTTTTAGACCGAGAGTCCACAGCAGATGTTGGGTGTGAGTGATAGCAACAAAAAGAAGTATAGGCGTCGAAAGTTCATTAAGGGGCTATTCAAAAAAATCAAAGTCTTACAGTCCGCAACTGGGGCCTTTGGGATTAATAGTGTATTGACAAAAAAAATATGAATGCACCTTCGAAGGTAATCGTGTTAGCCGAAATTGGTTTTCACCTCTCCCTCGATAAGCTCCTCTGGTCACATATCATGGAATCTGAAACCATTTGAGTGTATAGTTAGTACCGGACCGTTTAAAAAATTCAAAATGCTAAGTGAAAAAAAGGTTTTTTTAAACAGTCTGGCAGCTTATCTAAGGAGGGGTCTAGAGAGGGATGAAAACCAATTTCGGCTAACACGATTACTTTCGAAGTTGCATTCATATTTTTTTTGTCAATACACTATTAATCCCAAAGGCCCCAGTTGCGGACTGTAAGACTTTGATTTTTTGAATAGCCCTTAATGAACTTTCGACGCCTATACTTCTTTTTGTTGCTATCACTCACACCCAACATCTGCTGTGGGACTCTCGGTCTAAAAGATAAGGCCACAAGCTGGAGAAACCAAAAATCTTTGGAATAATTATTTTAACACATTTCTAACTATTTACTTTTAAAATTAAATTTTAACAAAATCAAGCCCAATCAGAGCATTTTATGAGCTGTGATCTTTCGATCTCAATGAAATTTCTAAATAAAGATTTTTTGTTCGTTTTGAGGGTTACTGTAAGGACTGTAAGACTTTGATTTTTTGAATATCCCTTAATGAAGCTTTCAACGCCTATACTTCTTGTTTTGCTATCACTCACACCCAAAATCTGCTGTGGGCTCATAGTCTATTTATATTGTTCAACTTTTAAGTAAAAACAAACATTAATTTTTAAATAAATTGTGAGACCATTTTCTGAATCTTAAAATTTTTTACGTAGCACTGAACAAAAAATTGAAATAAAAATATGTGAGCTCCATTTTTTGCTAATAATTTGCTATAGCTATTTAAATACACAAAACATGAACAAATGTGGCATTTTTTTACAAATTCATTAAACTTATTCTTCTTGTCAGGACTACATTTGTATTTTGTCGATAAAATTAAAAATGTGGATTTTATTTGTGAAAAACAAGTTCACTCCTTAATTGAAGATAGCGGCAACCCCGAAAGGAGTTGATGGTCGAAAGTTTGGATTTGAGCTAGTCCTGTCTTTCCCGTTTCCATATTGAAAAAAACCCCACTCACACTTTGGAAACACTTATAATTATAATGATGTGCGGACAACCTTTCGGGCAATACAGTTGGTAAGCAATAATTGCTTATAAAAGAAAATGTTAAGAACAAAACTGTAGGATATAGTTATTACTAGAACTTTTGAAAGAAATTTTCGGTTAATACTGAAAGAAAAAAAATTGACTAAAAATGTGCGAACTCCATTTTTATTGCTGATGATTGGTTATAACTCGTTAAATGCACAAAATTTGAAAAAATATCATATGTTGAAATTTGTAGAAATGCATTTGTTACGAATGCATTTTTATTTTTTTCAATAAATTTATTTGTATTTTTATTGATTTTAAATTACCGATATTATTCGTTAAAAACGAATTCACTCTTTAAATCAATATAGAGGCAAGCTTTCTGTATCGTACTTTAACGAAGTCAAGAAAAAATTCCTTTCCCAATCTTCTGTTACAAAAAAGTCTAAATTGACTTGACTATATTTTTTAACATAATTTTTTAAGAAACATAATGGATCATATGCAAAAAGATGAGTTCAAGCTTTTTTCTCACTTTTTTGAGAACTTTCTTAGCTTCGTATGCAAAAAAAAAAATTACTGAACGTATTAGATATCATGTGGTGACTGGTGAGTTCAATCTCACAGTGATGAACTCGATCTCATTTGAAAGCTCTTATTAGATAGAACTCGGTTTGCTATGCAAAAAGGTGAGAAAAACAGTTGATTCCATGAGATCGATCTCACAAATAATTGAGCATGGGTTTTCTCTTACTCAGCTCATATAAAACCGTCAAGATACCAGAATTTCAGCTTAATTTTGTCACAATTTAAGTTTATAAAAATGCCGTATTGCGATGAAAGAAAAATTATTTTGCGGTTTCATGTTTCCTGTACAGAGGATTGTTGGCAAATATTTTTTTTTAAGTATTGCTAACCGCATGAAATGATACGAGACAAAAAAATTTCTATTTCTTGGATTTTTTTTATATTTGATGACTAATATTTCAGCAAATAATGACAACATACAAAGCTCGAATGAGTACCTGCCACGTACCTATTCTAAGAAAAACCTTTTGAAATTGTTCAGGATTATGAAAATGCAAGAAAAAAAAATTGAAAACCCGTTCAATAAATTAACATCAAAATTTAAAGGAATATTAATATGAAAATCTGCAACACCAGTTAATAATTCAATACATATTTGCAAGGAGGCAAACAAATAACCAAGAGACAATCACAAAAATAGTTTTTTTTGCGATTTT